>CATIWQ010060336.1:0-16372 GCA_949673415.1 Euphorbia schlechtendalii | reverse complement strand
AATTGACGACTCCCATTAAAGAGTGGATATGGTTTGATCAACTTTAGCTTTCACTTGCATACCTTACAACTTTGCTTTTCTTTCTACTTATACTTTCTATTTCGAAGTTTATGATATGTCTATGTGTCATAATGCATATTTGGTGTTAAGTCTTTTATGTTAATCAAGTTATATGCGTTGGAGTTATTTTTAAGAGTAATTTTAGGGTTAACGATATCGTATATAATCACTGGATCTGTGATATAACACTGTTTAGTGAGCCAACATTTTTAGAATGGTAACTTGCTAAATGTGGTTATGTGAGAGTGACCCGTACTAAGCATAGTATTGATGTTGTCCAGGTTTTCATAATTGTCTTAATTCGTTTGCTCTAGATTTAGAAAAGTTTTTCATGTGTTGCTCTGCGGTGAATAATTGAACATTTGAGTATTTAGGACCGAGTCTGTTAGATTAGTTTAGTGAATCATAACATCTTTGTTGAACTTGCATGTTTTCCTTGCTTTCCTTATTTCGTAGGGAAAACCTACATATCTGGGTTATCTAATCTTTCATACCTATAGTTACTTATTCTTCATTCTAACCCTCTATTTTAAAACTATATATTTTCTTTTTATTTTATCTTCCTTTTCAATCTTTAGAGCCGGACCTTCCTTATGGGATTGATATCTTTTAAAACTACATCGCAACTGTATACTTGCAGTTATCATCATTTTTCTATTTGATAAGAGGTACTGACAACACCTATCTTTTCCGTAAACAAGTTTTTGGCACTAAGAATATATAGCCGAATCTTGTGAACAAATCATTAAACTTATCAATAGGAAAGTGTGAACAAACACCACATTATTTTTTCATTGTACAGCTTCAGCACATTTTTGGAACAATCGAATGAAAACATACACCTTCCCATTAGACTACTACACATAATTGACATTATATTCACATTTTATAACTTTATAATTATAAATTATTTCAAATGAAAATAATTTATTAATTTTAAATTAACTACACAAATTGTATTTAATTTTAATTTTGTGTATTGCATAAAATTTGTTGAATATATTATATTTAGATATATTTTTTTTTAATTATGTTTCTAATTCTAATTTCAACATCTTTTATATAATCAAAAGACATTTAAATTTTTTATACAATTTTTAAATCAAATCAACACTAAATTATTTATTTAAATTTATATTTATGTTCAAAGTTCTTAATTATGCAATTTGTTCTTTAATGTATAGTTTCATATACCATGAATCAAATTTATTAATTTTTTACATATAATTTATTAAATTTGATTTAATTCGAACTAAATTCAGTATTAGTAATACATTATTTCACTTTGTCAATTATGTTCTATTTCATTCGATTTCAAGTATCAATATGAATCATGAAGTATTAATATGAAATATATTTTTTAAGGTATAATTTATATGTATATATAAAATTATTTAAAAATGTATTATTTACTATATTAAAGAAAATCCGATTCGACCACTGATTTAATCTGGTTGAACCTTAAATCCATAACTCTCTGCGTTCACTAGTTTGATGACCGGTCCTGGTCTGAAAACTATGATGATAAGTTTGATAGCAACTTATTGGAAGACTTGAACTTGTGTTAGGTTTTTGATATATTTACAATTGAATCTAAGATTTGTGAGCAAATAAATTGAACTATACACAATATATTTAAATGAGAATTCTAAACTCAAAATAACGTTGAAAGAAAAAGTGGGTTCCTAAAATCTGCCCGGGTTTTCCTAAAAACGGCCCAACATTTAACCTGATGTGATGAATTTGCTCTTCCCATAATTTCCACTCTCTCGCTTTCCATCCTCCCACTTTCTCCTCCCTTCGCACAAATTCCTTCTGTAACTGTTCATCATCTTGATCGCCATCTCTGTAAATACGAACTCCCTAAGAAATCGTCCATCTGAAAGCAAGAATGGGAGGAAAAATCTTGACATATTCTCATGGTGGGTAGGCAAGATGGAAAGGGTAAAGCACCTATTGAAATCCAGGTATGCGAATCATAGAAAATCATTATTTTGCTGATATGCATCCATACAAAACCTAAATTTACATGAAACTTGTAATTGCAATACTACCATCTGCGAAATGCGCCATTACCAAATGGTTAATCTTATTTGTCACTCATTGGATTCCATGTATATGCAGTTCCTCTAAACTTAAATTTACATGAAAACTTGTAAATGTAATACTTCATCCTCAAAATGCGCCATCACCATTAGTGCGACGTGATTTGTGTTCGGCATGCCATTCTGGTAGATGAATGCGATGGATGCAACAAAGAATAGCTATTAGTTTTATTACCACATTTGTTGTTGTCTTTTCATTTCATAATGGCATGGTTGTTTACTTGAAAATCCACTAGTTATTGCAGTGAGCATTGAGTGTAGGGAAAAGGACGTAGGAAGGCTGTGGACATAGCCATGCATGATAGGGAAGAGGGAAGAGGGAAGGGAGAAGCTGCACCACATAGTAAGTAATGAGCTTCTATAGCAAAGTAATAGAGATTCTGAAGATTTGAACTCAATTAGGTTATGCCATGTGAAGGAGGGAAAAGGGGGTCGTTTTATCGGTACTGGTTCTACTTAAGGTAAACAAAGTTATATAATGCAAATGACCTATTATACATTTGACTACCTAATATGCATTTGACTACGATGGTAGGTAGTAGTAGCAAACGATGTAGGACTGCTGTGGACGAGAGCTGAATAGTGAAAGGGTCAATACCTGGTAGTCCCATAGATGGTATCACCATCTGAGTTATCTTGGTCACGCAGCCTTTCAACCGTGGGACGGTGAAAAGAGAGGTGTCCTAAAGTACCAGAAAAGATTTTCCATTTGTAAGAAGTTAAAAGGGTGCTACAAAAGATTGGAAGATAAATTTCCGGAAGTTATTGGAATTATTTAACTTACAGGGCTAGCTCACCTTAATTTCATAATGTTTGGTCACATTGATTCTGCATTGGTAAGTGCGTTCGTAGAGCGGTGGTAGCTTGACACCAACTCTTTTTACATGCCCTTCGGTGAGATGACTGTCACGTTGCATGATGTGTGGCATATCCTATGGATACCAGTGGATGGGTGGATGAATTCTACAAAGCTTGTGTACGATGAGGTGCAGAACGAATGTATGGAGCTAATGAGGGTTGATAGGCATGAGCTGGTATCTAAAAACTAGCATCACGGTGAAGTGTTGACCGATGCAATAATGAAATCATGTGGGGGGGACAGGATTGCTGAGGTCCATGCAACCGCATAGATCTAGATTATGTTAGGATCGACGTTGTTTGTGGACAAAAGTGATGGTATTAAATCATATTCCTAGGACGCTTCCACTCTAGCATATTTATATCAGCAGCTAGGGATAGCTAACAGAGTTGACTGTCATGGTTTATCGGATTGCTTGACTCTATTGCAAGCATGGATATATGATTATTTTCCATCATTCCATTTACATCTAGAACAGATGAATGTAGAAAGCCGGATGCCTCGTGCTTGTATGTGGATAAGCGGACCGACGGACAAATCTGATTCCTGGCTTCATTCATTCCGTATCCACCAAGACAAGAAGATTGTAGCCAAGGTATATTATAATTATAATTATAATTATAAGAATGAGATTGTGTTTGTGTAGATTTGGTGAAAATAGAGAGTGAACGCATATTAAATGCAATCCACACGTTGCAGGTTACATGGTTTCCCTATAGGCCTAATCTAGCATCTTCTATGCCATGGACCTTATTCACTAGCTGGTTACATTTCTGGGATGTTATTGAGCCATATATGCCCGGATGAGCGAAACATCAACTTGGCTATGTCTAGTCCATTCCACTAAACGTGCACAAACCCTTGATTTCAATTCGTTGCAAGGAATCCAAGTTATATAAGGTTGAGCATGCTACAGTAGTTGTAGTGGATGCATGGACATAGTTTCCTGATGCACATGCCTTACCTGTTAATCATTACTGCTCGATTCGTGAAGATCCGTCTGCATGTGATGATAGGTACCTCGAATGGTACTTAACAAATTCTCATCCTCGTATTTTAGATGATGAATTAGCAATGCCACCACAATCGAACATTGAATACGTAAGTTCATTAACAAGATCTCCACATGTCATGTGGAGTATCTCAATACACAGTAAACATTTAAATATGTGCACTTGTTTTCCTTGTAGTGGGTTAGTCGGTTGCGGAATAAATGCCAAATCATGCTTGCGAAAATAGGTGCAGAAAAAGTTGTGGAGCATACATCATTGATGGCAGAGTTCATGAAGGATTGGCTTTCGGCCAACTAATGTATTTCGCTATTATCGATGTTTTCTTTTCACATTACATTACAATAAGACCATTCTTTCCTGTACCATTACATATTAATTTTTAGTTTCATGTATGGCTAAATGACAATCATAGATATATTATTTGTCTTTAGCGCGGTGTTGTAAATATAAAATGGGATTGGATGAGTGCAATACTTGTTTGTTGGTCCGTAAATGGGCTCTCAACATCAGTAGAGGGAGGTGAATGCTTAATCTTGGTTACTTTAAATATTTTCAAGAATATTCGCCAATTTCAGTTTTTATATGCATGCTGAGTGTGTGTGCTGAATGCAATATAAAAATGTATAAACTGCTTAGCTTTGTTGGCACAGTTTATCTTCAATCTGTAGCTGAGTAAGGATACTCAGCATAGATCAGATAACAAGTAAATAAATAAAAGAGAGAGAATGTGATGGATGAGCTGATCACTACTAAAACTAATGCTTAAAAATAGAACGTCAACACCTGAGATATATCCTAGTTCGGCCCTAACCTACCTCTAGTCCCCGGATACTATCTCCGAGCTTTAATCCACTAGTGATTAGTTTTTTCAATAGGTGGAGAAGCCTTTACAATGGGCAGACAAGATTACAGAAAGTACCCTCCTTCCTAACTACCGCTCTACTTAGTTTAGGTACCCTTCTCAACCTGACACTCACATTAAAATAGAAAGATGAATTGGATTCAAATTATAAAACTATTGAATCCTTACAATGTTAATGTAAATAAATCTCTCTATTACATACAGATCTGAACTTTAATGTTTGCTAATTGCTTGCGATGGAATTTCTTTGAAAGCTATAGTAAATTGGATAACGTTTTAGCTCTTAAAAAATTCGAGGTGATTCACCAACTTTGAACATCTGCTCCAGTCTTCTATTTATACTTTACAGCTTTGCAAAGTAACCGTTGCAAACTTTACGAGATCGCTAATCTTCAATTTCTCATCTCTTCAAATCTTTCAAATCTTCCCTTTGGAGACAGATTCCAAGATGTTTAGAGATAGAAATTTGAATGTTGAGGCGCGATAAAATTCCATTGATAATTTCTCGTTTATCTTTAAGCAATCCGGTTCTGAGAGATGCGCACAAGAATGTAACATGGAGTCTTCCAATTGGTTGACATTGCTGGCTTTGATAGACTCGTGAGGAGACACTTGAGATGCGGCGCATGTCAGAGAACTCTCTTTACTTAGATTGTAGTGATAAATCCCTGACATTTCGTACTGACACTTTCTGTGTTGTGAGGACCATTGGAATTTTCATTAATTTCAGCACTTTTTCTCCTGAAAAGGAACTAAGGAATATTCCATTCCTTCACAAACATCGTTAGTAGCACATGTGTCTTTTAAAACTACTTCGCAACTGTATACTTGCAGTTATCATCATTTTTCTATTTGATAAGATGTATTGACAACACCTACATTTTTTGTGAACAAGTTTTTAGCACCATTATTTAAGGATAAGCCTTACAAAACGAGTGTAGCCAAGACTCACAAATAAGTTCTTGGAACCATTAGTTATTAAACTTATCAGTGGAAAAGTGGCGAACACAGGGAATTGCTTCCTAGCTAACTCATAGATCTAAGCCAAAAAGGATGTATTAACCATTGCTAGCTTGTTGCTAGGTTCAGGTGCATCACTAGTTGTAAAATTTACCTCAACAGTTTGACCTCTTGCTTGTCCCTACTAAGCGTAGTTCTCAGCATTAGGAACTTCCCTAACCAGAGGGGTTAAGGGGGTTGAGGATGGGTTTGAAGAAAAGGTAGGTTTAGAGACATGTACAATTAGAGAAAGGGGGTTGAGTGGAATAGAAGGTATAAGAACCTATGTGAGTTGGTTATTGGTTGAGGATGTAGAAGAGAAGGGGTTGAAGAGATATGTAATGGAGATGGAGAAAAGGTGTCTTGGCTATTTGTGGGTGAAGAGATGTGAAATGGGGAATGAACAGTATTAGAAGGCGGAGGAGAAGAAGTTTTATGTGTTTTAGGATCTACTGAAGTAGAACCTGATGGAATAGATGAATGTAAAGTAGAAGGGATTTGAGGATTTACAGAAGAAGATGAAGGGATAGGATTTTGCAGAACCTCTGGGTCAGCTATTTAACCCAAGGATGGGTCAGCTTGAGGTTGTTCATGCTAAGAAGAAGGCACCTCAACATGAGTGAAAGTAGGAGTGGGGATGTTGAGGTCCTTAGGAATAGACTCCTCAGGAATCAGGAGATGGTGTTTCCAGCATCCTCCTCACTGCTCACTACTCGCATGATCTTTTGCAGAGGCCTTGTGGTAGCAGAACACTTGTGCTGAGTGCCCTTGAGTTTGGCAAAGATATCTTGAATGTTCTCAGTAGCGTTAGACCCAAGCTATCCTCTTCATTAGACTTCTTGGCCTCACCTTGCTCCTCATTGTCATCTGAGAAAACCATCTTGTGCTTCCTTTGGCGCAGGGACTCATTAGCCGTAGCCTCTTTTTCCTTTTCCTCAACTTGCCACTCAGCTTACAACTTAGCCTTCGCCTCTCTTTGGGTGCAGGTTTAAGCTTGTGTTCGTAAGATTTTAGCTATACTCGTTTCGAAAGGCTTATCCTTGGTAATGGTGCCAAAAACCTTGTTCCCCTCTTTTCTACTGATAAAATAAAAGTTCTAAATGTGAATAGGTGTTGTCAGTACCGATTATCAAATAGAAAAATGATGATAATTACAATTATACAGTTGCGATGTAGTTTTAAAATATATCTATCCCACAAGGAAGGAATTCAGTTCTAAGGACAAACTAGAGTTACGGAACAAAAGAAATAAGATAAATTGTAGGATTGGATAATAGATTGATGAATAGACAGATGCATGAATAGATTAGAGAAGATGTAAACTATGTAGATATTCCCTAAGAACAAGTATAGTAGAGAAAAACATGCAAAGTAATCAAAGTTGTTTTAAACACTAGATAACTTCAACAAACTCGGTTCTAAACGCCCAAATATTCAACAATTCACCACATAGCAATACATGAAATGACTTTTCTAAATCTAGGGTAAACGAATTATGACACTTATAAGAACTGGATAATAATAATACTATGCTTAGTATGGGTCGCTCTCACATAGCCACATTTAGCAAGTTACCACTTTAAAAATGTTGGCTCACTAAACAGCGTTATAATCACAGATCCAATGATTATACACAATCTCATTAACCCCGAAACTACTCTTAAAGTTAACTCGAAAGCATATAACTTGATTAATATAAATGATGCAAGATGAAATACTCATTACGACACATAGACATATCACAAACTTTGAAATAGAAAGTATAAGCAGAAAATAAAGTAAAGTTGTAAGTTACACAAGTGAAAGCTAAAGTTGATCAAACCACATCCACTCTTTAATGGGAATCGTCGATTCCCTCATTTCCTACTTCTACTTTGAATCTGGTCTTGAATCGTATAGAACCTTCGCTAGGATGCTATTCTTTGTGAATATTTAACAAATGAATGTTGAAGAACAGAAACTTCTATTGATAAGTGCTTTGCAATTACACTCATACAACAATCACTCGAATATGTGGAGAAATCTAGTGATCGAAACAAGAATCTAATCACTTAAACATTTTTCTCACTAACACTTTGAACTAGCGAAATCTATACAATTTTCATTCTCTATCTATGCATACACTACCATGCGTTTCCCACCATGCATGAAATGGTTGGTTTGGGACTCTATTTATAGAGTGCGAAGGGTTGCATTTATCCAAACGAAGAGTCATATCCATTGGCGAAGAGTTGCACCACTTCATTGTGATTGGATGCAAAGTTTCATCCTCATCTCAATGGATAGGCACCTTTTCATGATTGGATTACTTCCAAAAGGTGTCTTTTCATCTGACAGTTTATGGTGGTTGATTGTTTTTATCTGGTGGTTGGTAGTTGAGAAGAGTTGATAAAAAACAGTCACAAGTCACGAGCGTGATATACATGTCATGATCATGAACTTTGGTTTGTAAATTTCTACTTGTTAAGAATGACATGTCATGACCATGAATGGGTGTCACAATCGTGAGATGTGCTTTTCTTCATGATTCTTCCTTGCAACTTTATCGAACTTTGACAACTTCGATCCTAAGCCAATTCCTTTTGTTCCATGCATCTTTTTGCACCTTTTTCACTCTTTCTACATAGAATTCCATCTTTGATCATTTCACTTCCAAGATTCACCTGCTTTCTACACTTGTATAAAAAACAACTACATACCATGT
Organism: Euphorbia schlechtendalii; assembly: GCA_949673415.1. Lineage (NCBI taxonomy): Eukaryota > Viridiplantae > Streptophyta > Magnoliopsida > Malpighiales > Euphorbiaceae > Euphorbia > Euphorbia schlechtendalii. The sequence goes on along the minus strand of CATIWQ010060336.1, from coordinate 7,770 downwards.
GAAATCTTTTATATGAAGTATAAAATGAATTTAACCCATATCATTTTATGATTAAAAATATCATGATAATAGGTGTAATTATACACTTATCAGCATGCATTTTCCTTCTTTGATGCTGAGCAAGAGCATCAGTAGTCTTAGCTGGACTCTTCCCCTTGGCCTTGGAGGAAGCAGCCTTTTGAGGTTTGGAGGAGGTAGTGGTGACATTCTCTAGGATGCTGGAGATAGGAGCCTTATCAGATTCATCACTCTTTTCAAAATCCACCATAAAATGATCTTCTTCCTCCTTGTTGATGTCCGCAGTCACTCCTGTCGGTACACATTTCAGCTTTCAATTCTGTTGAGCTTTGGTGTACCTAGCATGCACCTGGCTATGAGTTAGCTTGCTGAAGTGCGATATTTCGTACTTCTTCTCTACCAACAAGACTATTTCATCGGACTCCCCCAGAAACTGAGCCACATTGACTTTCACTACCCTCATAATCTCGGTTATGAGGTAACCATTGTGATAGATGAAAGTAAGCATTGTCAAGTGGTGAAGAATCACCACTGGCCAATTCAACTTTTTACCCTCTACCATATGGTAGACTACACAATGCTCGAAATATGTGTAGTTAATCAATGAGCCAGTCTTGGGTAACAGCAACTTCACTACCAGCTCATGGCACATCCTCGTAGCCCATGTCATCCCACTAGCAACAATCTCCCTTGATACATAGGTTGCTAGAAGCTCCCAATCTTTAAGAATGATTATGGCATCCTCATCACCAGATCTGCGGAGTTAGGTTAGGCATATTCAGAATGCTCCCAATCAGTTGGGAACAAATCAAGATTGATTTGCTTGTAAAGTCTATCAACAGAATATCATTAAAGCCTTCAATCATGTAGAGATGGGTGTAGAAAGCTCTAATGAGGCCTATGATAGCAGGCCCTTCCATTCTTAAGAAGGAACTGAGGTGTTGCTGCTTGATTACTTTGTACATTGTTTTGTTAAGCAACAGGCCTTCATAGTTTACTTCATAAACAAGGCTAAATTCCAAGTTATCTTCCCATCCACCTTCGTAAGATGAGTTCCCGCTTCAAGAGTTAACTTCTCAGTTTTTCCTTCTACGTTCACTACGATGTTCATGGTGATGGTGTTCTTGATCCTGAAGGTGGTCTTAGTTTTCACCATTTGAGAGATGTGAGAAAGGATTGAAAGAAGAAGAGATTAGGGTTCGAATGCTCTGAGATTTTAAGTTCGCATAAAGCAAGTAACCTTCTCTCTTCAACTATTCAACTTATATAGATGATCACAGCTCTCATGGATATGTGGCGCTATCTCAGCTCAAGATGGAAATGAACACTGAGATCTGAGTGACTTTAACTGCCTCAGGAAAATGGTGAGTTTTGGTAAAAAAACGGTTCCTATTTAAATGCATGTCTTTTTGAAAATGTAGAGATTTGTAATTTAACCATGAACTGTTCCTCACGCCGTTACTTTAAATACTTGACGGTGTTATCCACGTATCTTCTCATGCTTGATCTCGAACACTTAGCCACATTTTTGAGATTTTCATCCTGCTTCTTTATCGTGAATTAGCCATACAAATCAACTATCTCAGTACACAAAATTGCTCCTTTGATAGTGGTTTTGTGAAGATATCAGCACGCTGCTCCTTTGATGGAACATACTCCAACTTGACATATCCTCGTAGCACATGATCTCTAATGAAGTGATGCCTAATGTTGACATGCTTCATTCTCCTATGCTGAACTCGATTCTTGGATAAGTCAATTGCGCTCTTGTTATCACACATAACTTCCAAACAAATTGACTTTATACCATAATCTTCCAGTTGCTGCTTTATCCAAAGCAGTTGTGCTACACAACTTCCAGCTACCATGTACTCAGCTTCAGTTGTACTCAACGTAAGAGAAGTTTGCTTCTTACTATACCAAGAGACAAGACACTCTCCAAGGAAATGACATCCTCCTGTTGTACTCTTTCAGTCGAGTTTGTCTCTTATATAATCAGCATCTGTGAATCCCCTAGGAGTGAAATCTGAGCTGTTGGGATACCACAGACCTGCTTCAATCGAGCTTTGCAAGTACTTGAGAATTCTCTTCACAGCGGCTAAATGAGATTCTCTAGGATCAGCTTGATAATGAGCACAGTAGCACATCGCATACTGTATGTTTAGCCTACTAGCAGTGAGATAAAGAAGAGAACCGATGATCCCTCTGTAGAAGTTGTTATCCACAGGTTTACCATCTTCATCTTTACTTAGAATAGTATCAGTGGCTATAGGAGTGGACATTGGCTTCGAATGTTCCATGTCAAATTTCTTCAAGATTTCTTTAGCATACTTGCACTGGCAGATGAAAATTCCATCATCATTTTGCTTGATTTGAAGACCAAGAAAGAAATTGAGCTCTCCCATCATAGACATCGCGAACTCACTTTTCATCTACTTACTGAATTCCTTGCTCAGCTTCTCATCAGTTGCTCCAAATATGATAACATTAACGTATATTTGGATTAGCAGTACATCTTCCTTCCTTCTCCTGATATTCAGAGTTGAATCTACTTTACCTCTTTCATAGCATTTGTTGATCAAGAAATTGATCAGTCTCTCATACTAAGCTCTTGGAGCCTGCTTCGATCCTTAGAGAGCTTCCTTTAATTTGAAGACATGCTTAGGATTCTTTGCATCTTTAAAGCCTAGAGGCTGGCGAACATAAACTTCTTCTTGAATGAATTCATTCAATAAAGCACTTTTGACATCCATTTGAAATAATTTGAAGTTCATATGGGATGCGAAAGCATAGAGGATTCAAATGGCTTCGAGTCGGGCTACTAGTGCATAGGTCTCATCATAATCGATTCCTTCTTGCTGATTGTGGCCTTGAGTAACAAGCCTGGCCTTGTTCCTGAAAACAATGCTATCTTCATCTATCTTATTCATGAATACCCATTTAGTGCCAATAATTGATTTCCCTTTAAGCCTAGGAACTAGATCCCAAACATCATTGCGCTTAAACTGATCCAATTCCTCTTGCATTGTGATCATCCAATACTCGTCTCCTTCTGCATCTTCAAACTTCTTGGGTTCGATCAATGAAATGAAGGATGGATGACTCATCATCCAACTGAGCTAACCTCGCATTATCATTGGATTATAAACATTATCAACTATGCTATCTAGTGGATTGTTACAATGAACTCTAATCTCTCTTGGAAGACTCGGATCAATTGCTGGAGGATCGATAATAGGATGCTGAGGTGGAGGTTGATCTTCGCCATCGTTGAAGTTGATAGAAAGATCTTCATCATCATCTTTGGCTTACTCAGCTGGGGGCTCCTGTGCTGAGTTGGGTAGCACAGCTTGTGGCATACTAAGTTGATTTGAATTAGACCTATTTGTCGGGTGGGCCGAGCCGGACTTGTCAGGCTTTTTACAAAAAATGTTACCCCAAGGCCGTATTTTAGAACTTCGGGCTCGGGCCGGGCTCGGGTCGGGCTAACAAGGTCATTCCCAAGCCTGGCCCAAGCCATGAATATTTTTTTATGTTATAATATTTTTTATTAAATTAATAGAAAAAATATAAAAAGTCAAAATATGTTTAAATTTTAAATATAATTGCATTGTTTACTTAAAATCTTTAACATTTAGTAGCATGTATTGTAATCAAGTATAAAAATGTAATAGGATAAAATATTGAATCTTAAAATAATTATAAATTTAATGCATAAATATATACTAAATAAATAAAATTATTTATCGGGCCGGGTATATATATAAAAAACAAGCCCAGTCCATAAATCTTTGAGCTTTGACGAGTTCGGGCTTGACTTGGGCTTTTTTAAAAAATAAATTTCTAAGCCCGACCCATTGAAGCGGGCTCAGGCCTCCCATGAATAGGTCTAATTTGAATGCAGGGGAACACCTTCATTTTCATCAAAGGGACGTCTTTCTACAATGTTAGTTTCATCGAAATCTACATGCATTGACTCCTCTAAGAGGTCAGTACATTTGACATATACTCTATATGCCCTACTGTTAGTTGAGTATCCCAAAAAGATACCTTCATCAGACTTAGGATTAAACTTTCCTAACTGCTCCTTGGTGTTAAGAATATAGCACCTACAGCCAAAAGATCTAAGATGACCAATCTTAAGCTTGCACCCTCGCCAAAGCTCATAAGGTGTTTTCTCAAGAATTGGGCAAATTAAAACCCAATTCAAGATATAACAGGTTGTGTTAATAGCTTCTCCCCAAAAGTACTTTGGTAGATTGTTATCACTTAGCATGGATCAAGCCATCTTAACTATAGTCCTATTTTTTCTTTCTACAACCCCATTTTGCTGAGGCGTATAAGGAGAAGAGAAGTTGTAGTCAATGCCATGCGCTGAACATAATTCTTCGAAATGAAAATTCTCAAATTCATGCCCATGATCACTTCAGATTCTACTGATTTTATCTCCTATTTCATTCATTATCCGATTACTGAGCTTGACAAAAGATTCATAAATCTCATCTTTGCTACTCAGCAAGACTACCCATGTGAATCTCTTGAAGTTATCCACAACCACCAGAGAGAACCTCTTACCACCCAAGCTCATTGGTTGAACTGGGCCGAAAAGATCCAGGTGGAGTAACTCCAATGGTTTCTTAGTTAATACGTGATTTATAGACTTAAATGATTTCTTAAGTTGCTTAAGCAGAGCACAGTTTATCCTTTTCAAAGCTGATGCTGGGTAAACCCACAACTAATTGCTTTTTTACTAGTTTGGACAGAATGTTCATATTAATATGACCCAACCTTCTATGCCAAAGCCATGAATTATCCTCCTTAGATACAAGACAGACGTTAGTGGAGCCAGGGGATAAATCAATCATATAAACATTATTGATTCTGGGAGCAAAGAGTATAGTTGAGTTAGTCTTACAGTCAATTACTAAGCATCCTATTGAGTCGAATGTAACCTTTCTACCTTTGTCACAAAACTAGGCTACACTGAGTAGATTAAACTTCGGACCCTTGAAAAGAGAAACCTCTTTGATTGAAGGAGAGACACCAATAGTGCCACAACCCACAATCTTACCTTTCTGGTTGTCTCCAAAATAGAAACTTCCATTCCTTTTGCACTCTAATGAGAAGAACTAACTTTCATCTCCCGTCATATGCCTTGAGCATCAGATATCTAGATACCACATTCGAGAGTCATCAATGGATAGTAAGGCTCACTTGTAAAATAATTACATTTTCTTAGGTACCCATGCTTTTGAGCTGGGTCCTCCCTTATTAGAAGTGCTTAAATTAGACTAGTTGTACTTGTTGTAATAAACATTTTTATACCTACAAAGAATTGTGGCATGTCCAGCTTTCCCACAAAAACCACACATCGTTTTTGGTTTGTGCCTGCTCGCTTTCTTCTATTTAGAGGAATTCTTCCTCTTAGAATTGTGAGTTTGGTTACTCTGAGTTTAATTACTGGATGGAGGAGGAACCCATTCCTTTTTTTAAGGCTGTTAACTCAGTAGTCAGATCATCTAATTGCTTAGTGAGCTTGCTGATAGTACACTCTTGATACTCAGCTCTTTCTTGAAGAAAGCAGGTATCAAGTGATAAGGAAGCACTTGTGTCTTCCATATTATCACTTCTCCTCACTAACTCCTTGATGTTCTTCATTGACTTATTAGTCATCTTCATAACATCAAAGAGAGCCTGAGCAAACTCTTCCATAGATAAAGGAATATCAGAATGTACCTCAACTTGTGGAGGTTTTCCTTTATCACGCTCAGCTTCAAAGTTGACAGTGGATGATCTCTACCAGAGGTAGATATTGAGCCTTCACCCTGATGATCTTCAATGGCCATCAAGCAGAGGTTGGTTGAATCAGTAGCTTCCTCATCAAATGATGGATATTCTTTTGAGTCACTCCAAGTGGCAATAAGTGCCTCATTTTTCTTGGAGAACCTCTTCTTGAACCTGCTCTTCTTTGCCTTGGGACAGCTAGACTGGATGTGGCCTTTCTCTCCTTAGCCAAAGTACTTGATGTCTTTCCTGTGCTCCTTCTTCGGTCCTTCCACAGCTCCTCACCGGTTCTGACTTGACTTGATTTTAGCCTGAGAATGGGCAATTATATTTTACATGTTATTTAGATTTATTTTTAATTCTATTTATTTTGATATTTATATTTTTGTTATTAGCACATTTTTTTCTTGTTTATTCATTGAGTTTTCTTTCTAGCATGTGCATGCCAAGTACGTGTAGTTCGGGAGAAAGTTTGGCATCTTTCAAATCAGAAATAGAATGATTTGGTAGGAAAAGGAAATGGAAAAATAAGAGACAAGTAACAAGGGTGGCTGACGATCAAGAGCTAGTTGAAAATCCAAATCCAGATCCAGTTCCGCCTCAACTAAGGCTTATGGGTTATGTTATTCCGACCATCAATGGTAACAATCAAGGAATTGCTAGACTGCCAATTGCAACAAATCAATTTGAAATCAAACCTGCATTACTTCAAATGATTAGCAACAATGTGCAATACTATGGTCTACCCATTGAAAATCTGAATTCTTACATTGTAAACATTTTGGAAGTCTGTGATACCTTCAAAATACCCATTGTTCCTGATGAAGCAGTTAAACTTCGCTTATTCCCATTTACTCTCTGTGATAAAGCGAAAGTTTGGTTTAATTCATTACCCCCAAATTCAATCACTACTTGGAACTAACTAGCCCAAGCCTTTCTGACTAAATATTTTCTTTTAGCCAAAACTGCAAGACTCATTAAAGAAATCATTTCCTTTACCCAGAATGATAGTGAATCCTTAAACGATACCTGGGAACGGTATAAGGAACTTCAGCGAGTTTGTCCTCATCATGGTTTACCTCAGAATGTTATTCTGCAAACTTTCTAGAATGGAATTATTCATGCTACAAGAGGAGCGATTGATGCTATGGCTACGGGATCTCTTATGAAGAAAACTAGTCAAAAGCTTTTGATCTTTTGGAAGATATGGCAAGTAACAATAGTATGTGGCCAGTGGAGCAAGCATAAGTAAGTATTACTAATCCTACTCATTCACATGTTGCATCTACATCCTCTAGTTCATTTAAAAAGGTCAATAAATTAGATTCTATTTCTGTTATACAAGCATAAATATCTGCTTTATCTAATAAAATAGATAATATGCATATAAGTAAGAATAACCCTTTAACATTTGAAAATTGTGGTTAAATCAGATACACTACTTTTGAGTGTAACTTTAACCCATGTGTAGGGGAGCAATTAAGTTATGTTCAAAGTCAAGGGAATTCTTATGGCAATAATGGAAATAACTAAGGAATTCTAATTGGAAGTATTGTGATAATCAACAAAAAAAATTATCAGAGTAATGATAGAATAGGATAGTTGGCAAGTAAAATAGATAAGTTTTTAGAGGAAGTTTATAATAAGCAATCAGAGTTGGAAGAATGTTACAAATAGTTAGAGAATAAGATGGATCAAATGTTTAAAAATCAATCATCTTCCATTCATAATTTGGAAATACAAGTTGGTCAATTAGCGAGTGCTATTCCATCTAGGGGAAAAGGCCATCTACCTAGTAACACAGAAGGAAATTCTATGGAAAATGTGCATGCTCTAGCCCTTCGTAGTGGTAAATTACTAAATAATCCAAATCCTTCGGGTATGCTTGCTAATGATGATGTTGTTGAAGTGCCGGATGATTATCCGAGTAAATCCAATGATAAAGTAGGAGTGGATGAACAACCTAAA
>CATIWQ010060321.1:0-25410 GCA_949673415.1 Euphorbia schlechtendalii | reverse complement strand
AGAATCTGGAGACGCTAGTAACGGTGCCCATCGACCTTGATGCATATGTCCTCAAATCAAGGAGGAAAAGAAAGACGGAAGAAAGAACCTCGATGGAAGGGGAGGCCATCTGGAATGGAAAGAAGCCCATCAATTTAAATTTTTACAAATTAAAGGGATAATGTAGCCAACCCAAAGATGGTTATGATCACTACCCCTGGGTGAATTCTAGGGAAACAAGAGTGATAGAGGATGGAGTGCTGAGAATTACCCGAAGTGGTTGAGTTTTCTAAAGAAGGAAGTGGTATAGCTTAATGACTCCAACTTGAGGAAATTACGAAGGAACAACCTGAACCACCTCTACCCCCGAAGGTGGATGAGGACATGCTAGATGTAGACCCCTTAGTGAACCAACTAAAGGGGATTCAAGGTAAAGTACAGCATATGGAGGCTGCTGGAGGTATCTATAAAACACAAGATGGGCCTGATCAAGAGGCTGATGGAAATGCTTGCTACAGCTACAATTTCTGTAGTTGAGATTTGCCATTGGGGAAGGAATTTCTCCCCGTTAAATGTCATCCATAACCTTTGATCAATCTGAAATGCCATAAGAATTAGGGTTGCACAATAGCACCCTATTGATCAGGGTTTAAATTTTTAATCAGGCGATACCATGTGTGATGGTCGATGATGGGTCGGCCCTTACTTTATGTCCACTCAAGATCCTACCTCATTTATGGCTAAGGGAGGATATGTTGGCCAAGTTAGACATGGTGATTCGAGCGTACGATGACTCAAAGAAAGGGGTAGTGGGAAATTTCAAAGTTGAGGTCACTGCAGGGGGAGTAACCTCCAATGTAAAGTTCACTGTACTGGACATCCCGGTAACTTACTCGTTACTTTATAGTAGTCCATGGATCCATGAAATAGGAGTGGTCCCTTCCACTCTACATTAGAAGATAAAGCTTATCTACAATGGGAGGTCGATAACAATTGAGGCGAATGAGGAATCATTAATGGCAACCGCTGCGTTCGAGGAGAGAGCAACGCAAGGGCTAAGGGTGGTAATGGCCACTAAAGGAAAAAACAAGGAGCATAGGACTCCAAAGGGGTATCATTTTTTCCTCGGAAGTCTGAAAGCTCAGATGAAGAAACAGGGCTTCATCTTGGGAAGAGGTATGAGAATACACCATCAGGGAATCATCAGAGCCATTGACCCCATCCTAGTCATGCCTGGACTAGGTTTGGGATTTACCCCAAACAGTAAAATGTAAAAGCATAAGCAACCCCTGTTTCGTAACATGGTTAGCATTTGCGAGGCCAAAGGTAGTAAGGAATATCTAGGGGAGCCGGAACCATCAATCTTGAATGGGGAAGAAGTCAAAGGGCTTGAGATCTTTAATGATGTTTTTTACTTCACAACTGGCAAGATGATTGAACACCTGGAAGAGCCTGTACTTGAAGAAGAACCAATCTTTGCCATGGAAGTAACCCCAACTGAGGATGAATCAACCGAACTTGAGAGAGGCGGGGTACTAGAGGATGCGGTAGCAGCATTCACAAAGGTTGTCAATGAACTGATAAAGAAGAAGGGTGATACAAAAGATCAAGATCTATCAGGCACCGTCAGACTCCTAACGGAGAAGCTGGCACAAACCACCCTCGAAGCTGAACATTGAAACACCTATTGATGCAAGAGAAGGCCCTCTGCATGTGGAGGATTATAATAATGATGATGTCATCTTGAACATTTCAGATGTTTTTGACAATTTCTCCTACAAAGCTAGTTCAATGAAATATAACAATTTTGCTTACTTGTTTAATGTTATGCCTAATGGCACCACACATTCATATGATCATATGCATGATGTCTTTAATATTCATGACGCGTCATTAAACGAAATTAATGAAGCTTCATGAATGGTGACAATTTCCAATGATTTGAATCTTGAAGAAAAAAGAGAGATCACAAATGTACTTAAACGTCACATGGTAGCATTTGCTTGGTCATATGAAAACATGCCTGGAGTGGACAGACAGATCGCGGAACACCATATCCCAATTAACTCTCGAATTAAACCGGTAAAATAAAAACTACATCGCTTAAGGCCTGAATGGGTAAAGAAGGTCAAGGTTGAACTAGCAAAGCAAATAAAAGCTAAGTTCTTGGAAGCAGTTGAGTACCCGACATGGCTAGCCAACATCGTCCCAGTGGCAAAGAAGGATGGCAAGGTCAGAGTTTGCGTAGATTTTAGGGATCTGAATAAAGCCTCCCCAAAGGATGATTTCCCCTACCCCATATAGATGTTCTGGTCGACAACACAACAAGGGTGGCTATGTACTCCTTCATGGACTGCTTTTCAAGGTATAATCAGATAATAATGGCTATAACGGAAAAAATCAGATAACCCTTGGACTCTGATTACATTGAAAACCTAGAAATCCCAGATGAGCAACTAGCATTGGTAGAGAACACCCGTACAGAGTGGAAAATGTTCTTCGATGACACAAAAAACAGAAATGGAGCCCGCCTAGGTATTATCTTGATAACCCAGCAAAATGAAGTCATACATCTTTCTAAACGATTGGAGTTCCCAGTAACAAACAATGGTGCCAAATACAAGGCTTGTCTGTTTGGGTTAGAGGCACTACGGAAGGTGAGAGCAAAGGAAGTATTGGTAGTTGGGGACTCAGCTCTAGTTATAAGATAAGTTACTAGTAATTGGGAGATAAGAGAAGAGTCACTTCGCCCTTATGTAGAGGCAGTCTAGAAAGCCTCACAAAAATTTTCACGTTGTGTGTTTAAACACGTACCTACAAATGAAAACTAAATGGCAGATGTGCTTGCTACACTAGCATCAATGTGGGAAGGACCCTAGACTCAATCAATTAAGCCAGTTGTACTACAAATATCCAAAAAACCCTTCTATTATCATCTAGTGGAGTAAGAGGATGAGCATGCCACTGGTAGTTGGTTCTTCGACATCGTCAAATTTTTGCAAATCAGGGAATACCCAGAAGGTGCAACCGACTAGGAGAGAACTTCATTACGATGGTTGGCGGTGCAATTCTGATTAGTAGACGGGGACCTATTCACATGAATATTGGAAGGGCTATTATTGAGATGTCTGACTGAACAAGAGGCACTATTGGTTATAAGGAGAATGCATGAGGGAGATTGTGGCCGACGCATGAAGGGAATGGCACTTGCCAAGAAAATACAGCGCTAAGTGTATTACTGGACAATAATGGTATCCGACTGCTTAACTAAAGTACGAAAATTCCATGAGTGCTAGATTTATGGGGATATTAGTCATCTACCCCCATCAGAGCTCTATAGCATATCCACTCCTTGGCCATTCCCATTGTGGGGCATCTACATCATCGATGAGATTCAACTGAACTCGATTAATGGACATCGCTTCATCGTGGTAACAGTCGACTACTTTTCAAAATGGGCAGAATCTGAATCTTACATCAATAGCACAGCTAAGAAGATGGCCAAGTTCATAGAAAAGCATATCTTCGCCCGATATGGTACCCCGCATCACATCGTGTCGGTTAATGGGGTTCAATTCCAAGGAGCGACATCAGACCTAATGGAGAAATACGGGATCGATCACCATCGATCATCACCATATAGACCACAAGCCAATGGGGTAGTAGAGGAAGCTAACAAATCAATCAAGAAAATCCTGAGAAAAATGGTTGTTACCTACAGGGATTGGGCTAACAAGTTGCCTTTCGTAGTATGGGGATACAGAACCAGCGTCAAAACTCCTACTAATCAAACCCCTTTCTCATTGGTGTATGGGATGGAAGCAGTTCTACCGGTTAAAATGGAAGTAAAATTGCTCTGAGTGGCCTTAGAAGCAAGACTAGAGGAGTCATATTGGGCAAGGGCAAGATTTGAATAGATGAATATGATAGACGAGCAACATCTAAAGGCATTGGGAAGGTCATTATGTTGTGAAGAACATTCTAAGCAAGGGAGCTGTTAAGATCATGGATATGGATGGGAACAAATTCGTCAACCCAATTAATCAAGACAAGTTCAAGTGCTACCACGTCTAAAAGTAAAAGAAATGAATTAGAAAAGCGGTATAAAAAAAGAGAAAAAATCTCTGATAGCTGGCATTTGGCTAGCTGGGCAACAATTAGGATCGTTCTTTATGGAAAAATAATAAGATGTCCGCTGAATTGAAAACCCGTAAAGGGCGGCTTAGGTAAAAATTAGGACACTGTGAGGAATGGATAGACAACGAGTTTGAAAACCTATTCTAGGCTAGCTAGTGGCAGGATTCAAATTGTTGGAAAACTTGTACCCTTTTTAAAGTCATTTAATGAAATGCATTATGTTTGCAAAGATTTATGTTTATGTTATATGAACGTATGCATAAGAATATCGCAAGTAAACAAAGTAAATTTTGATAAAATTTCATAATTTCAAAAGCAATCCAAAAACAAACCAAGCACAAGGTTTAGAAAACAAATGTCAAAGACAATGGCAAATAGATGTAGATTTAAGGGTGCCAATCACTCCACTGAGCATGCTTCTTGGAAGTGTGAGGAAGGGGGTCCAACCCATCTTCGTCCCTCTCCCACTCGCGGGATACCCTAAGATACTGATCAACATCCAAAAGACTCTTGATCTCGCCTAGCCACCTACAATAAAACTCATCAGTGTCAATGGTCTCGGGGGTATTGTAATCTAGTGTGATAACTATAGCATGCGCCCAAAGCCTTCGTATAGCATCTGGTGTGTCAGGTCCAAAATCATGGAAATAAGTCAGGCATAGAAGCCTGGGAACTCGCTACTGATGTCCATACTGCCTACACAGGCAGGAAGGAGAATAGTAGGTCACACCAAATAACCCCATCAGTAGTACGCTAGAATCATGAACGTTTATAACCACAAATGGAATCTCCAACCAAGGATTTAGCCAGCGAACCTTGGAAGCTCGATAGGGTTCCAGAATCTCAATCCAAGCCTCTTCACTCAGCGAGCGATGGTCCTTCCTAACGAGACCCTTTGTACCATAATACGAAGGAAGGTATCAAGCCTTCCCTAAGCGAGTATCGATGGTCAAGAGAAACAACCACCCCTACAAGAATTTCATTTAAATAAGTAGCAAAAATCTCAAAGTAAAGGGGGCAAAAAGGAAATTTACCTCAAGCAAGGAAAAATGGTCACCCACTAAGCTGGGTTCACTGAAGTAGCATCCAAGTGAACCAAGCTCTCTACTAGAGCCAATATCGAGGGAGATAGACCTGTGGAAAGCGAATCAATCATAGACAGGAAATGGAATAGGGAAACTGCGCCAACTCCACAAATGAACTCCATTAGAAGAAGTAGAGCTATCATAAAGGGCCACACCAAATGAGAGCTAGGCATAGTCTCGCACCAGCCAAGAACAGCCTCGACTCGAAAACCTTCAACATCAGGAGAAGTTGATAGAAAGCGCCTCCTGGACTCCAAGTTCTACAAGCCTCGTAGCTTATCCTCACCCTCAAATTGAAAGGAAGGGAAAGCAAAAGACAACCTCACCGGGAATAACGGGGTCGGGTTCTTCGAAAAGGAAGCCCTAGGATAGTGTGGTATTCCTTGACCATGGGACAAATCTAGAAGTTTGCAAAGAGGAAAACATGGGTAGCAGGTCCCAGAACTTCAAGGCAGCATGAATAAAGGCCATGTTTCTAGGACTGGAAGCAAAATATTGGAGACCCCGTAACCCAAAGATCTCAAACCTTTGCCAATCAAACCCTCGGATGGTGCAGAGAAAGGCCCTAAGAAGCTCATTATGAGTCGACATCGATGAAAAAGAGCTAAAGGATTTCCCTTAAGATCGGTGTTGCCTACATCGTCAACCACATACATTAGCATAACATATTCATTCATATATATAAGACATTCACAAACACGCAGGCATATTCATAAAAACAAGCACAACAAGCGAAGACCTGGCACACAATGACCAAAGTCCTCTTTCTTTCATAAAATCCAAGCTTTTTGAAAGTCTACAAGAAAAGCCTATCTAAAGATCTGGTTTGAAAAGAAAAAAAATAAAGCGAAATAAGAACTCCTAAGTAAGAATTGCCTATACTTAGTCTCCACCCACCGAATCTTGGGGTGTCATAGTAGATATCTCATAATCCTCAAGAAATAGGCTACCGGAGACGCCATCGACCGGACCGGATGTAGGAGGCGGCTGGGGAGAGTGGAGAAAGCCAGCGTCCAATCAACAGTAAGTAATGGCCTAGTTTCTGGCTCGTCAAGTAGAGCATCATGGTCAAACTCAATAATGTGGCAAAACTCGAGGTAGGAGCTCGCTCAGCTGCTCAAGCCCGATTAGCTGCGGCATTCTATAGCAAAAACTCCTGAGCTGAGCCTCCAAACTCTAATAACGAGCGTCTAGGATCTGGTAACAAGAATCCAACTCCTAGTGGCTAGTTTCCAACTCGTGATAATGGGAATCCAAGTCTTGGTGGCTAATACCCAACTCCTAGAAACAACTGTCAAGCTCCCGGTAGTGTTGCTCATACTCATCACCCCTCATAGCCATCGCCTACAATCATAGAAACGTTCAATGAAAATCATATCCATATACATAAGAACATAAAATTTCATGCAAAGTTAAGCATAAAACAGGTTGAAGAAAGGAATGCACACGTGTGACGCCATCTTAAAGATACATCATATCCCTCAATGAAAGGGAATGTCTGGCCATGCGAACCATCTCCTTGTGTTCAACCTACAAAAAGAATAAACAAACGTCAAACACTTTGAAATTGTTACAGTAAGGTTGAAAATAAGATGTTTAGTCAAAGACTCACGTGAGTGGTGTCAGAAGGATCATAGGCTAGTGTGTGGAAACTCTGAAGGAGAGGTACCTATCACGCGGACCCCGTAAAACCCATCAAATAGAAAGATGAGTCAAGTGGAATAGCGAACCTTCCCTCGATAACACCCGAAGAAGATGTGCTCGTACCCCCGGCCGATGCATTCAGATAGGGAACATGGGCCCTCTTCTGGGTAACCTCCTGTGGAGACAGACAAACAATCAGAAATAAGTTTAATATAAATAAAAAAAATCAACACAAATCTCATACCCGACAGCCTATGCCGGTACCACTAGCACCCGCATCAGATCCGTCAACTCCCTAACCCTTGGACCGTGCCGGAGTTCACATTACCTCGGGGCTGAGTCGATGGACGAAGTGGGAGAAACCTCTCCTGAATGAACGACTTGCAATCGCCTACCAGTCAAAGAGCCTCACACCATGCTCCTCAAAGAACAGATGCCTCTCCTAGGGATCGATAATCACTAAGTACTCCCAAAACAGTCCAATGGGAGGCGTAGGAAGGATGCGTCTCTCCGACACTGGCTTACCTCGCACAGAATTGAATGCACTCACCCAAGTACCACTCGCCGGTCTTGGGTCCCTCCAGAATAAAGTGACACATATCCACCTCTCTCTTGATCTCCTTCACCATATGGTAGCTAGGGAGCCCCCTCCAAGGGTTACAATCCACCTAAAAAGAAACAGCAAACTCAAAACAGGGTGAATTTCGGGTAAAAGATGAATGTAGTCCTATCTACCGAAATAAGGATCCTCACCTGCTCAAGTGTCAAAATGCAGAAATATTGATAATAGCTCGCGGAATCTAATGTATCTCCCTCAGAAGATAAGCAAATCTGGGCCATAAAGGGGGCATCATCATGGGCATCGACAAACCGCGGGGCGGGAAGGAAACCATAGAAGAAAGCCCATGCATGCAAGATCAAAAAAGTCAGTCAAGATTAATAAAAGGAAATAACCAATATTCACAAATCACGTAATGAACAAATGGTACCTGGAGAACCATGTGGCAGCATCGCAATGACCGCAAGTAAACCCGCGTCATCAGATCAAGGGAAAATATGTCTGGGCTAACATCACCTGGGGCTAGTTAAAGCCACTAACACTATCTAAATCTACCAAAGCCTCGATAAATCAATAGTCGATCTCATTGTTCGAGACCGAGCAAAAGGTCACACTCAGTAGGGTGATATAAAAGGAGCAGACGTATAACAGAACCTCGACCAACGACATAGACTGTCGACCGGTCTAATACTCGACTAGCATGCTATAACGCAACGCTTGGCCATCCGGGTCAACACCGAACAAATCTCTGACGTGATGATAAGCGGTAGGAGTCTTGAAGAATCGCTCTAAGAAAGCATCAAAACGAATCACAGTACCGGTCTAGGGAAGACCAGTGATAGCTACCACATCGGACGGGGTGATGGTGACCTCCCCAATCGGAAGATGAAAAGTGTGAGATGTCGCTCCACCTCTATACCAATGCAATAGATGTCGCATATGGAAATAATGTGGGCCGCAAAGATTGGGACAGGTCGCTAAACCCAGTGGCCTCGATGGCCTGGACAAGCTCCAGCCTAGAGGAAGCATAACGCAATAAAGTTTGGACGGTGGAATACCCGCCCGTGTGGTGAAGTGTAGGGGACTACAAATAAAGTCAAATAAAACATATGTCAGAATTAAAAACAAATTATTTACAAAAAATTATTTTTTTAACGACTGCGGAGACCCCGAGGGGCATTGCCAGAAAAGTTCTAGAGAGCCCCTAGGGGCCTCACTAGAAACTCTGGCGAGGGTCCCAAAGGACCCTCGCTAGAAATTTTGGCGAGGTCTCTATGGGGCCTCGCCAGAAATTTTGGCAAGCCTCTTCGGGACCTTGCTAGAATTAGTCCGTCGGAAATTTTCCCAGCACACCTTAATTCGACTTTTCTCTAATTTTTGCACTTTTCTAAACTAAAATTTCATGACATGGTTCCAGTTTCAGTTCAATTATACTCCTTAAACAACATAAAGGTAAATAGATTTGAAGAAAAAATAATAAAGATATTTTTAGTAAATACCTTGATCCGAGAAAGATGGAGCTACGTTGGAAAATCGGGATCTAGTATCTCTATGGTTGTGGTAGGAGTAAACCCCAGCATGGTTTCCCTGGCACTCAAGTTGTACGCGATATCAATATCGACAGAGAATACACCAGCCTGATCAGTAGGCTGAGGACTAAGACTAGAGGGGAACCGAAGCTTCCTGTTAGCGAGTTTTGACAACATCTCTTCTAGAGAAACGGAAGAGAGAAAGTATTTAGAGAGAGAGTAAATATAAGAGGTGAGAAAATTAAGAGAGAAGAGTTATATTTATAAAGAAAATATGCGAGCCCCACCTATTTATATTCTCCAATAAAGGCCTCCTATTGCAACGGAACATTGCATGGGACACCCCCGATATTTTCCTAACTCATTAAATTTATTTCTTGATGTTTTAATTTTTATTTTGAAAGGGCATAAATTTTTGCTTTGCATAAACTCAATCAAATAATTAAAACTTTCATTAAAAAATTTATTAACATTATATTTTCTCTGATTTGTCACAGGAATCAACTCAACTTCCTACTAAGGAAACGAAACCAAACAGGGAAACGGGAATCTAATTCAATTCGCTTTTCAGGAAACCTTCTTTGGCAATTCTAACAAGCAAAGCCAACTATAGGTCAACCCACAAAGGGCACGTAATGACCACACCAAACCCACCCACAAGGGGCATTAAGCATCAAGGGACTCCGAAGAAAGAAACAAATAACCCAATTAAGGCATGACGCCCGAAAGGAAGGCCTATGTCATCACCGATCAAGGATAAAGAAGTAACCAACCGCACCGGTCAAGTATTTTCTCAATCCCTTTGCTCTTTTCGTGTGATCATACTGGTCATTTAACAAGCAACGATCACACAAGGGGCAGCTGTGAGCATGGGATTTTGTACCAGCTTGCGAGTTCGATAATGATGACTTTTCGAGATTTTATCCTTGAATCACACAATTCTCGATTATCCATACGCATCCATATGGGAGTGCTCCTTGTCTCTAAATTTGAAAAGGACTTTTAATAAAATTATTTATTTTTCTTTTTTGTTCAAAACATTAAATAAAAATACATACAATATAAAAATACACAGAAAATACATGAAAAATGCAAAAAAAGTCGCAAAACCTGGGATCGGGGATCTGTCTCGCGAGAAATTCTGGTGAGCCTCGCCAGAACTTGGCGAGGTTGACCTCGCCCGAATTTTTTTAGCGAGGCTCCTCGCCTAATTCTAGCGAGGCTCGTCAGAACAAGAATTTGTTGCCTTTTTTGGATTTTCGAGATTTTACCCTATAAATATTTGAGGAATTTTCAATATTCGGGAATGGAATTTTTCAGAACAATATATAGCTTTAGAACTGCAACTGATTTCAGAATTAAACAAGTATTTTCAAGATTTACGCCAAGATTTCAACTACAAAAACTAAAAGACGACGAGGATTACTTTCTAAGGTGAAATGGATATTGTCGAAGTGGATTCGTTCTGTAAGGGTAAGATTCTAAGTTCCTAGAACTGCAAATTCCGTGTTCATTGTCTGTTATTTCTTATTTTGATTTCATCTATAGACCTAGGATTCTTATTATTCTACTTTATTACGAATGTTGTAATATTTTTTTCTTCATTTGTAATTTCCTTGTTTAACGAAGATATATGCTAGAATACCCCCACGAAGGGAATAAAAATATATTCCCAGACACTATTTTACTATGCAAGCAATTTCATTAATTAAAACGAGCAACCAATGTGTTAATTAAAATGAATTATTTTATTTTAAAATGATAAACTCATTACCGTGATCTTTTTCAATAGGCCACATGGGCCTCGCTAAAGCCAAAATCGAGCAAATGTGAAATGTGTTGTAATTTACACTATGCTAATCTTTGTGGATGCAGGATTAGATGTATGTTTAGGATTTTAATTTTCCTTCGGGTATCGCAATTTCAATTAGGTGTGCGGTTCCATCCCCTGAGGTTTTGTAATTTTTAATCTTTACTTTTCGCATTTATTTACTGCTTTGTGGATGGATTTACTGCTTTCAAATATACGTGATTCATGCATAATAACTCAAATAATGACATAAGTGCAAATATGCACAACTAAGAAATACGATTTTCTATAGATGTAATATAATGTGATCCAATAAGAAATAAACAACTTATCTCGAACCCGAATCTCTGTGTCTTAGTGGGCCATCCCCCGGACGTTAAGCCTCAAAGGACTCTAATTCCTGGAAAGAGCTAATCCAGGTGAAAACTCTACACTAAGAGAAGGCGGATTCAGGTTTGACTAATCTAAAAAAGTTTTTACTTTCTCTACCAAAACTTATTCCATGTCCTCGACCCGGTACTCTTTTTAAACACCCCAGTGGACAGCGCCTGTCCTCTCGCGCGCTTTCGGCCCATAGCTCCGTGTCGTTTGCTCATAGCGGGGGACTTGAATTCCCTACTTTTAAACATCACTCGAGCGTTATGCTTTAACAATCACCCTAATCTAACCTAGTTTCCTAATTAATTGAGTCTTGTATGATATTATTAACCCTATTTGTTGTGTGCCATATAATTGCACTAATCCTTTGTGGATACAGGTTTAGATATATGGTTAGGAACTTATCTCTTTGAGTACTGTCTTGTAAAAATTGATGTATTTGAATTGTATTTAGGATCATTTGTACTACCCAAAAAAATTTATTATTATTTACCCTACCACCCTAGGTTATAAGCCTTTTACTTTATTGCTTTTATTTATTTTTATTTCTACGTGTTTACTTACCTCATTTATTTATTTATTGCTTTCTCGCTTGTGATTGCTTTAACTTATCTAACATAAATAAAAAAATTACTAGTAAATAATGTGAAATACTTTAAAGGTGGTTGCTTATATGTAATCAAAACTCAAATAATGACGAAGTAGGTAACTCATCCGGACCCAAAGCTCTTTATTATGGTGTGATTTAGGCTTAACGGATCTAGGTTATACCGAATTTCCTGGAAGAGCTGATCCGAGTGATGACTTCGAAACAATGTAGGTGAGAGGTATAGGCCTTGAGTCTTTCAAAAAATTTCTTCTCACGTTTTTTCAAAAGCCCCCATGCCCCATGTCACGAGATTAGCGCCTCGCGGTGATCGTGAAGGTAGAAACATCATCCGTTCACAATAAGATTCCATCAGCAACATTGAGCATAGTATAATATAATTTACTTTAGATTATATCATGTGTACCAGGTTGGGCTCAGTGGTTTATTGCACAATGACCCTATGGTGGCAATCTAGCGTATCACCTTTGTGATTTTACTATTAATTGCATTTACACCTGTAAAATTATGTTCAATTGGTTCATACTCATTTTCAATATTCTTCTTTCCTTTATAGATGTTTTAATGTTAGCATATGTTATCTTAAGAACTATCTCCTCTAGACTTTACTTAAGTCAAATGCATTTAGGAAGAATATTAGAAATCAGAAGAACAAGTTCTTCTATTTCTAAGAAACTTGTAACTATATCCAATGAACTAATTCTATAAGAATGAGTTAGGTGAATCACATATGCTCTCACTCAAGATGAAGATTCAATGACTAGTTAGATTTTCTTTCAATTTAGTGATCAAACTTGGATATGTCTCTCTTACATGAACCGCAACAATTAAATCACTCGTGGAACTAAGCAAAATGATACAAGTCATGTAATTCTTCCTCCTTCATGAAAGAAATAGATTCTTATCATGTCATAGTTGGTTTGTGTCACTCTCTTTAAACTCATACACATAGTTTCTCAAAGTATAAAAGGACTCTTTATTCCTTCAACAAAAACTCAAACTTTAACATCTAGATAACCTAATAACTACCATTAAGAATTTAAGTCTGCTACAATTTAGATTGTAGCAAAATCCATTATCGAAAATGTAAGCATCAACCCCAATATCAAAAAAGATATGTGTACTTGTATTTAATTTAGATCGTTTCATTATACAATAGTTATTTTATGTGTTTTTCATTATTTGTTATATTTCTTTTAACTATAAGGTATATTTTCAAATGCACTTTGGACCTATTGTCGTTAATTGGTTCACTTAACTAATAGCATTTAATGATAAGTATTAAATAAGTTTGTTATGCATTATTCTTGAAACTATTTGGGATTAAGGTAGGTAACTTTAGTCTTGCATGTTATGTTAAAGATTTGAATATTTTAAGTTGTTTAAAATTCTTATTAACATATATAAGAAAATAAATAAACGAAACAAATCACTTAGATCTAAGCATAATAAAATATAATCCCAAAACTAATTCCATAAACACATGCAATAAACTTGTTATTAAAAAAATATAAACAAACAAATAAACACATATTGATGATGCTAACCAAATGAAATGTTTTACATTGTCAATCACCACATAATGTACTGAAAATGTGTAATTCTTCAACGTGTTATAAAATTTTAGATATACACTACGTATTACAAATCCAAAAAATTATTGCAACATCAGTTGTGATGTTTATAATAATCACCCTAGGTCAACTTGTTAGATTTAATTTCCTTTCCTTTAATCGAACTTTGTGATAACCAATCAAATTATGTAAAAGAACTTGAAAGTTTAATTATTACATAATTTGATCATTCAAACAAATTGAAAATTAGATTTGTGAAACCATGTTTTACAAAGTGATAAAATACACACATAAAATTCTATTTTTTATGCAATACAATAACATAATACATTATATATTATATATAAATATAATAATTACAGTATTGAGAACTAGTTTCCTCAAGCATCTCTTGGCTTTTTTCCACTTAATAAATGTTCGATATTACATGAAATTTTGCATCATTATTGACCATCTACAACATATGTCAAAAAGTCAATGTTAATTATTACATAAATAATTAACTTGAATATTTTACCAAAATATATTTATATAATTTATATCACATATAAATTAAAATTTAATTATCACATAAATAATTAATTTATTTAACAAAAACATTTTTTTATCATAGTTTTATATTAAACAAAAATAAATTATCACATAATTGTTAACTCTATAAGTATATTACTAAATATACCAAATAGATTTTATACAATACATATATAAATGAAATAATCCTCAAACAAATAATTGAAAGACATAAATACATTACTAAAATATATTCAATGCATTCTACCTCACATGTACTATTAAATACAACCATTATATAATAATTAATTTGGAAATTAATGATATTTTTTTAATAAATATGTTTATGTAACTAATACAAATATATAAAGAAATTATTGAAATTCATCAACACATGAAATATTTTCAAAAATTTTCCAATGGCCTCATATTTATTTTCTAACCTAAAGAAAATATTTTTTAAATTCAGAGATTAATTTTCCTTAATATTTAACCATTTATTAACACAAAAAAAATATTTTATGAACCTCAAATAATTTTGAAAAAAATTACCATTAAATCCAAAACAACATGAAAATGGGAGTTAGATAAAACAATTGGAGAAAACGACATCGTTTAGCGTTGAATATCACGAAAACAAAATATGATCGTTCGATGTATGCCACATGGTAGACTATCATTGGTTGGTAAACCCTACGTGGGTTGATCATTTGACATGTGGCATGCCACGTGGCTTAACTACCTTGACACATGGTGCAATCAATTTGCACCACATGGTGGTAGTTATAGGGTCTTATCCCCTAGGTCATATAGCACATTCTGGTTGTGCCACGTGACCCGACCAACTGTCCATGCGCGTCAGAGACGTTGCCGGTGACTAGCCACCACATGCGGCACGTGCATATCACGCACTGCCTTCCTAGAGGATTCCAGTCACTGAACATTGATAGTACAACTTGTTTCACGTTTTCCATTTGTTGGTATGGTCTGTTTTACAAAAAATGAGCAAAAATTTGACATTTGAACAAAAGAATGCGGATAACGAAGCTTTTTTCGATGAAATCTTGTAATTTCCGGCCAAATACGAACTCAATTTGATTCTGAACATTTGTAATCACTAAAATTATAGAAAAATTAAAAGATTCATGACCAGTGCATCGATATGTATAAAAAATGCTCCAAAACAATGGATTTTCCTTCCATTTTCTCATTTTATTTGTATGATTCCTAAAAAAATACAAAATCAAATTCTGAAGAACAAATTCTCAAAAGTTCAAGAATGAGTGGAAACAGATAATCATAGAATCATTGCAAAAACAACTATGAGCACGGGATTTTGTACCAGCTCGCGCGTTCAATGATGACGGCTTTTCGAGATTTTATCCTTGAATCACACAATTTTCGAGTATCCAGGTGTATCCGAATAGGAATCCTCCTCGTCTCTAAATTCAAAAGGACATTTTAAATAAAATTATTTTTATTCTTTTAATTCAAAAATTAATTAAAAAATAGGAAAATATGTAAAAATAAAAATTCAGAAAAATAAAAACCTGAGGGAAACTGAACCCGGGCTTGAGGTGGGCCTCGCCAAAAAAATAGGCTTTGGCAAAGCCAGCTTGCTGTACACCTTACCGAGGCAGACCTTGCCAAATTCCTTGGCGAGGCATACCCTCGCCAAAGAGTTTGGCGAGATTGCCTCACTAAGGTGTGGCAAGGCTGCCTCTCCAAGGTTTGGCGAGGATGCCCTCACCAAACTCTTTAGCGAGGGCATGCCTTGCCAAGCCCCTTAGCGAGGTAGGCCTCGCCAAGGTTGGCGAGGCTACCTTGCCAAGGACTTTGGCGGGCTCACCAAAGACAAGGCGAGGAGCCTCGCCAAAGATATGGCGAGGAGCCTCGCTAAACTTTTCTCCGGCAAGACCCCTCGTTTGAAAAACTTACCATTTTTGGATTTCTTAGATTTTTCCTATAAGTAGTCTGGTCTTTTTCGATTATGGGGACTCCGAAAAATTTACAGACAAAATATAGCTTTAGAACTGCTTCAATTTCCAAGAGTTAAACGAATATTTTTGGACTTTCACAACAACTTTTACCTAAACTAACGGACGAGGAGGATTTTCAACGGTCGATCGGATATCTTCGAAGTAGATTCATTCCATAAGGGTAAGATTCTGAGTTCCTAGAACTCCAATTTTCGTGCTTTCAGTGTTCTTCTTCTTCTTATTTCATTTTTGAACCTAGGATTTTTATTTTATTCAAATGTTGTAATTCTTCTTCATCTATTGTTCTTTATTAAAAGGAGATGTATGTTAGAACACCCCCACGAAGGGAATAAAACATATTCCTGGATAACAGCCCTAACCAATTTACCATGCGAGCAATTTCATTAATTAAAATGAGTAACCAACGTGCTAATAAAACGAACTGTTTTATTTAAATAACAAACAAATTATCGTGATTGATTTTTTTTTTAGGCCTCACGGGCCTCGCTAAATTCAAAATCGAACATAAATGTGATATCCCCTGTGCTAACCTTTGTGGATGCAGGTAGATTAGGATTAGATGTATGTTTAGGATTTTAATTTTCCTTCGGGTATCGCAATTTCATTTTTGGGAAAATGTAATTAATAGGTTAGCGGGCTGTTGCATATTTTTGAAGCCTTGTAATCTTTATTTTTCGAATTTATTTTCCACATTTACTTACTGCTTTGTGGATGGTTTATTATTTTTCCTTGTGGATGATTTATTATTTTCGCCATACGTGAATCATGCATTTAAAATCAAAAATGACCTAAGTGTGAATGTGCACAATTAAGAGAATACGATTTTCTGTAGATGTAATATAATGTGATCCAATGAGAAATAAGCAACCTATCCCGAACCCGAATCAATGTGTCTTAGTGGGCCGTCCCCCAGACGTTAAGCCTCACAGGACTCTAATTCATGGAAAGAGCTAATCCAGGTTGCGACTCCACACTAAGAGACGGTGGACTCAGGTTCTAACCGATCTAAAATGTTTTTCAATTTCTCTTTCAACCTTTTTCTCCAGGTCCCCGACCTAGTTCTTTTCACTCTTTTTCAAAACACCCCGGTGGACCCGCCTCTCACCTCGTGCTCTCTCGGCCCACCGCTCCCTGTCTCCCTCTCATAGTGGCGACTCCGTTGGGGATTTTTTTTTCTAAAGCTTGTTTTTTTCAAAGGTTTTAGATTTTGGATAAGTGCCAAAAATTATTGATCACATTATTCTATTTTCTCTTAATTTTGACATATTTATAATAACGCATTGCAGTAGAAGGGATTAGCCCATAAGTCTAAGGTACCCTTATTACCGTGAAGCTTTCTCTTATACTGATTTGCCTCCCTGAGAAAAGATAGTACTTGAACGAGTGTAGCACTTGTTGCCATATCGCATGTACCTCCTTTGTTAGAACCTATTTGGGGAGAGGCTTGGAGTGTATTTCAGTGCAACAAGAACCTTCTACATCAATAACCCATTTATAAACTCTCATGTAAATAAGCCATAGGCATTTTCCCTAGGGTGTTACCCAAACACGCGATCATGCATTATATTTTCCTGCAGGTGCGCTCCTTAGTATCCTCGCAGTACTAAGATGAACCAAACTTAGGATAGAGACTAGCCAAAAACCCTATGCGCAGGAGTTATATGGTTGGAAGAAAGATATTGTGTGCTATTTGCTAAGTGTTTACCTCTTTCGGATTCATCATGCATTGTACAAATGTGCCATGCTAACCATGAATCTTAGTGTAGACACTTGAACACACACACTCATATTAAACATGATCTAATGTCCTTCATGCTTAAGACTTAGTTGACACTTGAGATCGTGTTACCTTAGGATAATATGAAACCAACTAGAATCATGTAGCATCATTCAATCCAAGTATTAGCACAATACCCACATGATGTCTGACTCTTAAGATAAACCTACCCAAATCCTTATATGATGTCCACTGGCATCCGACTTATAGCCCTGCCGGGGGATTGTACACACCAAAAGCCTTCATGAGGTGAACATGAACACAAAGGATATCCATGTTGATGTCATAACCTACGTAAAACTTAACCCTACCTACTTTTTACCCAAAATACTCACGCATCACTACATACCTTTTGTGATGATGTCCACTGACATCCAAGACGTCACCCCAATGGGGTAAAAAAACCAAAACATTCATCTATATGCTGCATATGGTAGTTATTTCCATACATTTTTGGATCACTTTTCGTTAGGGTATGTCACACGGGTCACCCGAACACCAAGAGAACTAACTTTAGTTCTCGAACCTTTGACTTATCACCACACAGGTAAGTAGTTCACTTCATTTCACATTTTCCCTAGGATAGAGTATGAATCTCAAAACCAATGGACCTTCATTTATCGCATGGACTAACGATTCTGCTCTTTTTGTGATTGATTTCTATCTCGCATCATAGCACGCTAACCTTTTTTCCGCATCCATAACATTAAACATTTCACGCATCAATCACGCATCATGATCTTACATGCATTCCCTAACAATCTCCATGTGTATTTCAGCCAGGAAAAAGCTGGTTTACTAGAAGGCTTGGAACAGGACTTCTCACCGGTTAATCCGCATCTCCCCAACCATGGCTCACCAAGAAGGAGTTCCGTACATCGACTCTAGCTAGGATTCAGAACAAAACACTTCGCATAGCTTCCGTAACATGGCTCAGCAACAAGAAGAGAATGTGACCACTGATCAGGCTCTCGGGGCAGATCAGAACCCACAAGCCAACCAATTGTCGGTGAGCACCGAGATTGCTACTGCAATGAATGATTTTGCCAATAGTAACTAGTTTCTGTCAATCCTCAACCGTCAAACTAGAACTGGGCAGCCCCGAGTAGAGGGCAAATGATGTAGTGCCAAATGTCGGTGGCATAATCCTACCGGGGGGACCATCATCTCTCGTTGCTGTATTTCCAAGTTTTGTAATAGTCACCCCTAACTTCTATCTGTTCGGTTCTGGGCAGGGCCAGCCTCAGACAGTGTATGAGCCATAGGTGGGTGGCCAGTTTGTCCCGGGGCAGCTGAGGTGTGCTTAATTTGCACCAAGGGCGGCGGACCTTCAGAAATCAGGCTTTCTAATTACATTCCCTTTTATTCAAGGGGTGGCTCAGCCCACAATGCCTAGTTGGGGCGGACCTTCTTAGATATTTTAGGGTCAAGGGCAGTACTACCCGAGTTCACAGTATGGGGGCTTCTCAGAGACCCCAAACAGTATCCTGCAACAGCCTGGAATGGCTGAACTCTGGAGACAGTTCTTAGCCACTCATGTACAGGGCCAAAGGGGTGCTATCCCAATGCAGCCCACAGTTGGGGATGAGGATACTTTTCCACCGACCTTTGCTATACCCCAGTTCGAAAAGTACATGGGCAATACAGATCCACGCGCGCATATCACGCATTATCAGATAGTGATGAGGGCTTTAAGGATCAGTAACCGTATGATAGCCAAATTGTTCATCGTCACATTGGGAAGCCCCGTAAATGATGGTACAGTCATTTACCGATAGACATAGCCTATGACTAGGGACATCTGTCCTAGGAAATGGTGGACCACTATGGGTTCAATACTCTGATAATCACTACTATGCAGAACCTAAAGGTAGCGAAGCAAAAATCGGGGGAAAGTTTCAAGCCTTATTTCGAGAGATGGATGGCTACGTAAGTACGCTTACAGTCTCACCTATCTTTGCCAGAAATGATTGTAAAGCTCTTAGATGGTGCATTGCCATCTTACCGGAAGAGGCTGGGGTCTGAGACTTTCCATAGTTATCCAGAAGTTTTCGTGCGGGCTGAAAAGATAGAATGCTATGATGCCATGGAGGTGGAAACGGGGTAACAGGTTGCTAAGCCCTATTAGAGGAAGAGTGATTCTAACCCGGTGCATGTGAAGGCGAAGCAACCGGTAATACAATTGGTGAAGGAAGAAAATGTAGCCGCTATTAGGTTGCCAAAGAATATCATGGCATCTCACCATATATTGCTAATTTGGGATTCTTGTTCACCAAGTTGCGTGAACTTAATTAGTTGGAGAGCTTGTAGAGGCATGTCCCTCCCAAGCTGAAAGAGAAGAACAATTATCGCCATTATCATGTGGCTGTGGACACCGAACAAATAACTGCAAGGAGCTGCTGAAAGCTATTCAAAAATTGGTGGCTGATAAGATCATCCATGAGCCTATGCTCAAGCCCAGCACGAAGAATAACCCTTTGCCGAATTTTGAGGTGAGGGTAGGAATGATTAACTCAAGGCTAGAAGAGCGGAAGATCTTGAGCTGCCTGTCTGAAGGACTTGGAGAATTTGTGATTATGGTTGGGTAGGGAAACAATCCTAGTCGGGTTTTGAAGATGTTGGAGGAAGAGTCGAACCACTGAGGGTGCGGGGGTCAGATTAAAGCTGTTGAGATCAACTTTACTAGGATGCCGGTATTTACTGCCCAGAAACCTATGTCACTTCACGTAGGGAGAGAACAGTTAGGAGAAGCATCGGTCGGAAAAGGAGAGGAGTATGTGATGGCGATTGAGTCAGGGATGGACTCAGATGACGTGATGGAGATGCTTGAATCTGAGTCAAGCAATCGAGTGATTAGAGAATGGGAAGAAGTCCCCGAGGGCTAGTTTTAGCGTAACTGGTATGTCAGTTTTTAATGGGAATGACACACCATCTTCCCACTTGTCCATGTTTTATATCTTGTGTCGAGCACAGGGCTTTTCTCAAAATATGATAGCTACACTGTTTCCATGCTCACTAGCAGGAGTAGCAAGTCAGTGGTACGAAATGCAGTCAGTTGAGACCAAGAGCAATTGGAACTACATCTCTACAGAGTTCTAGACGGAGTTCGCATTTTTAGAACCTTCGAAACAAACCATGCGAGATCTGCTCGCTTGTGTACAAAGGGAAGGAGAATCGCTCACCGGCTACGTAAAGCAGTGGATGTTTATCTAACTAGTGTTGTCGCCAAGGTCGTCTGAGCCTTCTGTAGTTTAATTGATAATAGGTGGATCCCAGGATTGGTATCTCTATCATTTGTCAAGACTGGTAGTCCCAGATTTTGATGAGTTATCTTTTCACGCTCATCATCTCGACAGGGAGATAATGACCAGACATCGTAATGTCCATGCAGTAGGATCAGGGATACCCACTGATTCTGTGCTAGAGATGCAATCTCGATCTTACCAGGTGGTGAATGAAGTGGTTGATGAAGATGAAGGCACCAAGGAGGATCCTTTGGTAGAAGTGTTCTCAGTAGAGGGACGTGAACCATAGAGGGATGCAATGAAGGTGGAATTCGGGAAAGCACCAACAAGGGTGCCCATTGATCTCGATGCATATGTCCCTAAGTCGAGAAGGAAAAGGAAACTCGAAGAAGGAACCTCGGCTGAGGGAGAGATCATTTCTGGTGGGAAGAAGCCCATAAGCTTAGGTTCTTACAAGTTGAAAGGACGACGTGGCCAAGCGAAGGATGGATATGACCAGTACCCTTGGGTCAATTCCAGGGAAACAAGAGTGATGGATAATGGAATACTAAGGGTTACTCAGAGTGGTAGAGTTTTCAGAAGGGATGAGACTGTACAGCTCAATGACTCTAGGCCAGAGGAAATAGCAAGGGAACAGCCCGAGCCACCTCTACCCCTAAAGGTGGATGAAGACATGCTAGATATAGACCCTTTGGTAAATCAGTTGAAGGGAACTCAGGCCAAATACAGCATTTGGAGGTTGCTTGAGATGTCAAAAAAGCATAAGATGGGTTTAGTCAAGAGGTTGATAGAAATGCCCGCCACGCCTACAACCTCAATAATCAAGATGTGCGCTGCCATCGGGGAAAGAATTGCTCCCTCTCAAATGACATCCATAACTTTTGATCCATCGGAGCTGTCGCAGGAACTGGGATTGCATAATCGGGCCTTATTTATCAAGGTTCAAATTTTTGATCGCACGATACCATGTGTGATGGTAGATGATGGCTCTGCTCTCAATCTCTGTCCTCTTAAAGTCCTACCTCACATAGGGCTAAGGGAGGGTATGCTTGCCAAATCTGACACGGTGATCCAAGCCTACGATGATTCAAAAAGGGGTGTAATATGCAGCTTTGAAGTAGAGGTCACCGCTGGAGGAGTGACCTCCAATGTAAAGTTCACTGTGTTGGATATTTCATTAACTTATTCATTGCTTCTAGGCAGGCCATGGATCCATGCAATAGGTGCAGTCCCTTCTACTCTACACCAGAAGATAAAGCTAATTCATAAAGGGAGGCCGGTGATGATCGAGGCTGATGAGGAATCAATGATGGCGGCTACCGCATTTGAGGAGAGAACAATGCAAGGGTTGAGGGTGGTAACGACCACAGAAGAAAAGAAGAAGGGGTGAAACTCCGAAGGGATATCACTTTTTCCCTGTAAGCCTGAGAACTCAAATGAAGAAGCAGGGTTTTATCCCTTGAAAAGGCTTGGGAAAATATCATCAAGGGATTATCAGGGCCATCGACACTATTATTGTCACACATGGATTGGACCTGGGTTTCATCCCGAGCATGAAAATGTACAAGCACAAACGGCCCATGTTCTGTAACATGGTAAGCATCTGCGAGGTGGAAGGCACTAAGGTATACCGGGGAGAGCCAAAATCGACAATCCTGAATGAGGAGGAAGTCAAAGGACTCGAAATAGTCAATGATGTGTTTGACTTCACAATCGATCAGCTAATTAAGTCCCCTGTTGATGGTGAACTAGAAGAGAAATCGACCCTGGCAATAACCCCGATTGAGGAATATGAAAAAGGTGGAATACTGGAAGATGCGATGGCAGCTTTCACTAAGGCTGTTAACGAGCTGATGAAGAAAGGCGATGTGCGAGACCAAGATCTACCCGGCACTATCAAGCTCCTCACCGACAAGCTGATGCGGACCACTCTCGAGGCAGAACCTACCACTGACGCACCTGCTGTGCAACAACTAAAGCCCATCCACCTGTGGAGGAGGAAATTGATGATGTAATAATGAATATTTCTAATGTCTTTGACAATTTTGCCTATGAGGCTCATTCAATGAAGTACAACAATTTTGCTTACTTGTTTGATGTTCTGCCTGACGGCACCATGCATTCATATGATCATACGCATAATGTCTTCAACATTTATGACACATCATTAAACAAAATTAACTTGGGTACAAATGAGTCACCAAAAATGGTGACAATTTCCAATGATTTGACTCTTGAAGAAAAAAGAGAGATCATAAATGTACTTAAACGTCACATGGCAGCTTTGCTTGGTCATACGAAGACATGCTCGGAGTAGATAGGCAAATAGCGGAGCATCACATCCCAACTGACCCTCGAATCAAGCCGGTAAAATAGAAACTAAGTCGCTTGAGGCCAGAATGGGCAGAAAAGGTCAAGGCTGAACTGGCAAAGCAGATTGAAGCTAAATTCTTAGAAGTGGTTGAATAACCAATGTGGCTATATATGCCCCAGGGAAACTCCTGGGGCATATAGTCAGCCAATAAGGAATTGAGATGGATCCTGATAAAAGCAAAGCCATTAGGGATATGCCCACGCCGAAAACTGAGAAAGAAGTCCAGTCTTTCCTGGGGTCTCTACAGTATGTAAGTAGATTTATCGCCACACTCACTACCATGTGCGAGCCAATTTTCAAATTACTACGAAAGGACTAACCAGTAGTTTGGAACGACCAGTGCTAGGTAGAGTTTGACAAAATCAAACAATACTTGTTAAGCCCACCCATCCTCTGGAAAGCCCTTGATCTTATACTTAGCAATTGAGGAATCATCAGTTGGAGCAATGCTTGTGCAAGAACACGAAGATAGAAGTGAACATGCAGTCTACTACTTGAGCAAAAATTACTCGAGTATGAGTCACGTTACACCTTGGTGGAGAAAATCTGCACAACGATGGTTTGGTTGACAAAGAAGCTACGGCATTACTTCCAATCTTATCATATAAAAGCCGTTGCAAAGATAGACTCGATGAAGTACTTGTACCAGTCACCAACACTAGCTGGAAAACTCTCACGATGGTTATTGTTATAATCTGAATTCGACATCGAATATGTGACCAAAAAATTCATTAAGGGACGAGCAGTCGCTGAATTTTTGGCAAATCAAATCTTGGACTCTGATTACGTTGAAAATCTAGAATTTCCATATGAGAAACTAGCATTGATAGAGGATGCAGGTGCAGAGTGGAAAATGTTGTTCGACTGTGCAATGAACAGGATCGGAGCCGGCCTAATGGTTGTATTGATAACACCGCAAAATGAATTTATACCTATTTCCAAATGATTGGAATTCCCAGTAACAAACAATGGGGTAGAATATAAGGCTTGCCTGTTTGGGTTAGAGGCACGTCGAAAGGCATGGGAAAGAGAAGTATCGGTGGTTGGAGACTTAGCTCTAGTTATAAAACAAGCCATTGGCAATTGGGAAATAAGAGAAGAATCACTCCGTCCCTAAGTGGAAGCCATATGGAAAATCTCACAAAAATTTTCCAAATTCATCTTCAAACACATACCTAGGGATGAAAACCAAATGGCAGATGCACTCGCTACACTAGCCTCGATGTGAGAGGGCCCTAGAACTCAGTCAATAAAACCCGTTGTACGGCCAAAGAATCCTTCTACTGTCGCCTAGTGGAAATAAAGGATCAACAAGCTATCAGGAATTGGTCCTTCGACATCGTTAAATTTTTGCAGACCAGGGAATACCCAGAAGGTGCAACAGACTCTGAAAGAACCTCATTACAGTGGCTAGCGACTCAGTTCCGTCTAGTAGAAGGGGATTTGTTCAAACGAACATCAGAAGGAAAG
The DNA here is from genome assembly GCA_949673415.1 of Euphorbia schlechtendalii. NCBI lineage: Eukaryota > Viridiplantae > Streptophyta > Magnoliopsida > Malpighiales > Euphorbiaceae > Euphorbia > Euphorbia schlechtendalii. Next base: position 732 of record CATIWQ010060321.1, on the reverse strand, counting down.
CTGTTGAGATGTCTCACAGAACAAGAGGTATTGTTGATAATGAGACAAATGCATGCGGGGGATTGTGGTCCGCACATGAATGGGATAGCACTGGCTAAGAAAATACAACTCCAAGGGAATTATTGGACAATAATGGTCACAGACTACGTATCGGAAGTACGAAAGTGCCATTAGTGCCAGATTTACGGTGATTTACCCCCATCCGAACTCCATAACTTATTTGCTCCTTGGCCATTCTCTGCATGGGGCATCGATATTATTGGTGAGGTTCGGCTAAACTCGACTAATGGATATCGCTTCATTATAGTAGCAATTGATTACTTTTCAAAATGGGTGGAAGTCGAATCTTACGCCAACATCACCTCTAAGAAGATGGCCAAGTTTATAGAAAAGCATATATTCGCTCGATATCGCATCCCACATCACATCGTATCAGATAATGGGGTTCAATTCCAAGGAGCCACATCAGACCTAATGAAGAAATATGGGATCGAGCACCATCGGTCATCACCATACAGGCCACAGGCTAATGGGGCAGTAGAGGCAACCAACAAGGTGATTAAGAAAATCTTAAGCAAGATGGTCATTACCTACAAGGACTAGGCTGATAAGTTACCATTCACATTATGGGGATACAGAACGAAAGTCAAAACTCCCACCAATCAAACCCCTTTCTCGTTAGTATATGGAATGGAAGAAGTTTTACAGGAGGAAATGGAAGTGAAATATCTT
>CATIWQ010060313.1:0-19025 GCA_949673415.1 Euphorbia schlechtendalii | reverse complement strand
TATATATTGCATAATATAGTAGATTTTAATTATTTTGTGTATATTTTTAAGTTAGTGTGTTTTAAAAAAATGAAGAAAAGAACAAAATATTTTTTGTTTTTGGCATATCGCGACCGCGACATGTATCACATTCGTGATTAGTTTGATCTGAACTTTTTGTTTTTGAGTAAGAGAAAGTCATGATCATGACTTACTCTCGCGATCGTGACCTGTACGATCTACACAGCAGTTACTGCTGTAACAATTATATTTTAACAGTTATATTTAGAATATATCCATTGGAAAGGCAATGATTATCCTACTTTCCCTATAAATAACCTCTTTTACTGTTGTTCTCACAAAAACTCTTAGTCTTATTCACATTCCTTTGCAAAATCAAGTTTTCTCTAGTTTTCAAATCAAACACTATTCTTTCTTTCTTGGTTTCAATGGCTCCTAAGAAAACTACAGCAACCAAAAGGAAGAACAAGTTGGTCAACCAACAAAGTAAGTATGGATGTCCCTTTCCGATATATAGTGACGAGGAAGTGGAAAGATACTTGAGAATCAAGAACTTCGATTTTTACGGTACGCTTTTTACGATCCTACTTTTGCTATTGATGTTGGGATTCACGTGGAAGTGAAGAGATACATTTCACTATTTAGATTAGAGAAGTTCGTGAATATGCAATTTCCTTTTATCGAGGAATGGGTTCTCGAATTCTTGGTTACTATTCCTGATGATGGAAATGTGGCAAGAAGATCAGGGTTAAATATAGTGTGTGTATAGATAGAGAATTCGCTATGTTCATAAGTGTTAGCGAGAAAATGTTTAAGTGATTTGAATCCTTGTTTCATTCACTAGATTTATCTAATTTCTTGAGCAATTGTTGTATAAGTGTACTTGCAAATCACTTATCAATAAAAGTTTTCATTCTTCAATAATTGTTTATTCGATATTCGTAAAGAATAGCATCCTAGTGGAGGTTCTGTACGAGCCGAGACCGAATTCAAAGTAGACGTAGGAATTGCGGGAATGGACGACTCCCATTATAGAGTGGATATGGTTTGATCAACTTTATCTTTCACTTGCATACCTTACAACTTTGCTTTGCTTTTTGCTTATACTTTCTATTTCAATTTTATGATATGTCTATGTGTCATAATGTGTATTTCATGTTAAGTCTTTTATGTTAATCAAGTTATATGCATTGGAGTTAATTTTAAAAGTAGTTTCGGGGTTAACAATATTATGTATAATCACTAGATCTGTGATATAACGCTGTTTAGTGAGCCAACATCTTTGGAATGGTAACTTGCTAAATGTGACTATGTGAGAGCTACCCGTACTAAGCATAGTATTAATGTTGTCCAGGTTTATATAATCATCTTAATTTGTTTGTGCTAGGTTTAGAAAAGTCATTTCATGTGTTGCACTGTGGCAAATAATTGAATATCTGTGTGTTTTGATCCGAGTTTGTTAGATTAATTTCGTGAATCCTAAAATCTTTGTTGAACTTGCATGTTTTCTTTGCTATACTTGTTCGTAGGGAAAATCTCTATATTTGGATTCTCTGACCTTCCACATCTATATTTACTCAACTTTTCATTCTAATCTTCCTATCCAAAAATCTCAAATCTATTTTTATTCTCTTTTATTTTGTCTTTCCTTGTTATTTCTTAGACCTGGTTCCTTCCATGTGGGTTCGATATATTTTAAAACTACTTCGCAACTGTATACTTGCAGTTATCATCATTTTTCTATTTGATAAGAGGTATTGATAACATCTACATTTTTCATGAACAAGTTTTTGGCACCATTATTTGAGGATAAGCCTTACGAAATGAGTGTAGCCAAGTCTCACGACCAAGTTCTTGGAACCATTAGTTATTAAACTTATCAGTGGAAAAGTGGCGAACAGCGAGGCCTAAGCGGGACAATACCATCTGGGTAAACAAGAAACTCCACCACCACTAGAGGAAACTGCAAACATAAAAAAGGCTTCAAAGCAACATAACATCAAGAAGGACAATGGCTCACTCTAGTATAAACTCAATTTAAGCCTACTTAGGCCCCATTCAAGCTACATTACCGCATTATAAAAGCCTCCGAAAACAACGAAGCGATCTTTGAGTTATCCTTGAATTTTCATCAAACTCATTTATTCATCGTGTTTTAATTTTTTTTTAAAGGTGAAAAAATTTTTACTTCACATAAACTCAATCAAATAATTAAAACATGCACCATAAGATGTACTAACATTATACTTTTTTCTAATTTATCATAGGAAGCAAGTCAACATCCTACCAAGGAAATCCAAAATATAATCGAAGAAGGAAACTATATCTCAACTTTTTAAGATCAAAGATTGAAGAAAGAAACAGTGTCATCCACCAACCGAAGAAAGAAACAGTTGAATATCCCTCTCCCGGGGGTCACCTTTGAAATGGATTCAGGAACCCTACTCTAGTAGTTCCAACAGTCAAAACCAACCAAAGGTCAATTCACAAGGGGCACACAATGATGACAACTGAAGAAAGAAATAGTTGCCTATCCCATAGTAGGTTATCAAAGGGACGTCGTAGAAGGAAACGGAAGACCCGCCCGTAAGGGGCATCAACCACCAAGGGATACTGAAGAAGGAAATGGTCAATCCCGTAGGGTATAGCGTCAGAAAGGAAGGTCCATGTCACCACTGATCGAGGACAAAGAAGTCACCAACTACATTGATCGGGTATATTCTCGATCCCTTCGCTCCATTTCATATGAATAATGGCTATAACCAGCAGTGGTCACACGAGGGGCGGCTATGAGCACGGGATTTTGTACCAGCTCACGCATTCAATGATGATGGCTTTTTGGGATTTAATCATGGAATCTCACATTTTTCGACTATTCGGTGATCCTCAAATGGGAGCTCTCCTCGAGAAACCTTAAACATTTCGGGTCCTAAATAAATATTTAAAAGCCTTAAGTGAAAATCTAAAGGTTTAAATAAAAAGTTTAATAAATAAAAAATTAAAATTTATTTTTTAAAAAAATAATTAAAAAAAGAAGTCAGGTCCGGTCCGTCGGCAATTCGCCCAATTCTAGGCGGATTGCCCATTTCGTTGGCAGACACAACTGAATCTTTTTACTCCTTATAAATAGAGGGAATTTTCAGAGAAAAGGGAGAAAAATTTTAAGAAAAAAAAAGTTTTAAGGAAGAAAACTTTGTTAGAAAAAACAGGAAATTTTGGCAAAAAGACGAAACTTTTTTTGACAACTACACAAATATTCATTTCATCTTCTTTTAAAAAATCTTCAAATATTCTCGGACCTAAAATCAATTTAGGTTCCGAGTCTGATTTTTTTTAGAATAAAAAGATTTTTTTCATAAACTACAAACCAAAAAGAATGAAGAGCACTCTCGGAGGTCTAGCAAATTCGTCGAAGTGGATTTGCACCGAAAGGGTAAGCCTTTGAGTTCCTAGAGTTGTTTTTTCTTGTGTTTTATATTTTCTTTTCTTTTAAATTTTGACTTAGCATTTATTTATTTTTATTCAAATCTTTTATTTATGTAATTATTTATTCTTTTCATTTTTATTCAAGTATTCTTTTATTTATTTATTTATTCATTTATTTAATTTATTTGGATTTAATTATAGATTAGGCGGGAGGTTTCACCCCCGAGATTTTGTAATTATTTATTTTCTCGCATTTATTTACTACTTTATGTATTAATTTACTATTTTCTGTATGTGCATTAAATCATACTATTAACACGAAAATGACTTGTGCTTGAATATGCATAATTAAGAAAGCGGTTTTCATTAGATGTAACTTAATATAATCCAATAAGAAGTAAGCAACTTAGCCCAGACCCGAGCCTTTATATCTTAGTGGGTTGTCCTCAGACATTAATCCTCATAGGACTTTAATTCTTGAAAGAGTTTATCCAGGTGACGACTCTACACTACAAGACATCGATTTTGGGTTTTGACGATCTAAATCGATTTTGTTTTCTCTTTAACCTTTTGGGTCCCTGATCCAACATTTTATTTTCACAAAAACACCCTGATGGACCACGTTTATCACCTTAGCTCGCTCTCGACCCATCACATCTGCGTCTTCTGCTCACAACAACTCAATCACAATAATTAACATCATCATTAGAGCCTTTTTATTCTGCTCTCTTTGTGCTTCCAAAATAAATTTCATCTTGACAATTGCTTCCTCTTCCTTCATGTTTAAATCCATGGCACTAAGTAACTCCACCTCTATATTCTTAACCTTCTCTTCACTAAAAGCTAATTCAGCTTCACAAAGCTTCAATCTTCGTTCAATTTGATTCAATACCTTGTTTTCTCTTTCACCTAAAGGTATGTCATACCAATTGAAGAAATTACACGCGCCCTTTTAACCATATCTTCCACAACCAAAAAATCTCTGCCCCATATTATCTATTATCCAAGCAGTGCGCAACGGAGATTCAATACCACAGTAGCATTCCACCTTCTATTTCTTGTTGTTAACCGATAGTGAAGATGAACTCATGTTTAGGGTTTCGTGATTTCTGCAAAATTTCAAAATTAAACGCTTAGAATAAGAGAGAAGAAGGGATTCACATAAAATTGAGAAGAAATTAAGATGAGATTAAGATGAGATTGAGCAGAAAAGGGAGAAATTAAGGGGGGGGAAGTTTTGTTCATCAACGATTTGGGGGAAGAGGTTTTTTCTGAGAAAAAATTGGCTTTTATAGTGGGCCAAAAAATTGAATTTCCCCTTCTACCCCTGGCCACGTCAGCATTTTTTATGGGGTCAACCAAAAAACCATTATTTGATAATAGTAAAATTTCTTAAGCCGTCTTTTGATACCCATAAAAACACAGGCCCCTTTTTAAAATGGCCAAAACCACAAGATATTTTTTTGAAATTTATCCAAAAATATATCACATCTTGCAGACATATAATATATCAGGTTTTTTAATGTCTTCATCATTCACCAAAACTTTGTTTTACACATATGTTAACTTTAAATTATATTTTTTTTACTTCAATTTTAAAAGTTATGCATTCTGGACTCATTATTTGATATATATATTTGACACATAACATGCATTTACTAGACATATATCATACATGTATTAGATATCTAACATTTTGATCAAAAAGTATCACAATGGATAGCGTTTTGAAGAATAAAATGAGTAAAATAAAAAATTCCAAAACGACATATCCAAAATATTGAACATTGTGAGAGATAAATGAAACAAGACAAGAAAATTAAAAAAAAAACATGTCTTGTGCATAGGGAAGTTGAGTTGGTTTTTGAAATTTTGTTAACATGTAAAGAAGAAATGAAACTCAATGGAGCTCTTGTAGTTTGTTAACAGTATGATGAAAATATAACGGTAAGTAGCCCATTTATGTAAAAAGTACAATTTTAAGCTCGTAGAGGCTAAATTTATTTATTTTTTTTAAAAAGAAAAGAAATTGCCTCATTGGACTTACAATAGTAACATAGAAAAAATTCACTCTGCAAAATGTGGACTCGAACCTATGATTTATAAGATCACAGTTTCATGTCTCAACCACTAAGCTAAGAATTTTACCACAAACCAACATAATTCTGTGATAGTGGATCCATCTACAAGCCCCTCAACCCTCAAGATTTTCCCATGATCCTCTCTCTAGACATAGTACTTGCCAATGTGCGGGAAGGAATACTAAGGGACAAATTAAGTTTTTTAATAATTTGTGTAAGAAAGAGTTTAGGGTTTAGTTGAAAGATTATTTTATTGAAAAATAGTTTTCCATGGGCTAAACATTAGTAGTAGGGTAGCACATCCTTGGGATATTGTTTTGACCTATTTATTAGAAAGCTCACACCTTTAACAAAATAAAAAGTTCCTTGTTTAATTTGAATTCAGCAAAAATGTACTTATTTTCACATGATTACGAATAACCATAAAATATGGAGCATGTGATGTCAAAAAGTTGAAAAATCAAACCAACAACAATAATTTGATAAATGACATAAGTTAAAAAGTAAAACCAATATTAGTATGACATGCGAGATCAGGGATGGACCCATGTTAGACTTGACGGTGGTGTGGTTCCTCCTAAGTTTTTGAATATGTATATCATAGGTGTAGTTAGTCTATTTTTTGTATTTCACTTACCATGTGTACAGAAACAGATAATGAACTACAAAATTACTCTACAATAGATATTCTATTGATTATTTCTTATCATATATGCCAATACATATCATCTTAAATTTTAGAAATTATCTATTTAAAAATAGACAATCAAATAGAATGACAACTCACCAAATTTAATGTTATTTAATATTTGTTTGTTATATTTACTTTGAATATGACAATTCAAAATACCACAGCTAACTTTTAATGAAAATTGTTTACCTTTAAATGTACTGCCACATCATCAATGAGAATGTTTATTTTACATGCCACCTAGAATATATGGGGTTGAAAGTGGATGTTAATGGGGCGAGTAATGTATTCTCCATCTTCATATCCAATAAAGTTTTGGGGAAAAAAATTCTCTATATCCATCAATATCCATTAATGATTTGAGGATAATATTTATCTACTATTCTCAATTTTCCAACGAATATTTTTCAATACTCCACTTAAATTAAAAAAATTACACTAAATATTTGTTTCAGTGTTAAATAAATTTAAAATATTAGTTGTTTGGTTCAATATTGGAAGCAAAAAATTACATATAAGTTATTTGATCCTCCTAGTGATCCTTTTAGGGTCATGTTAGCGGAGGGTCATCGTGTACGTCACCGTTGCCCCTTTCCTTTTTCTCTATTTCCAAACTTTGTGCAAAAAAATTAATTTAATTCAATATTTCAAAACATAAAATAAAATCTAAAAGTAACAAAGTAATTTGGTTCATTAATCAAGTTCATATAATTCATCTATAATAGTGGATCTTTCATCTCATTTAATCACAAAATAAAACAACATACCTGAGAATAAAATAACAAAGTAATCAACTTAATTATTGTTATAATATTTAATTATATGAAATATTGAAATAAAACATATTTGTATAAGAATAAATAAAAGAAATTTTGTTTTAGGGATATAAAGTTCATATATTTATAATAAAATACTTAATATGTAAGCTCATATTCATAGCCCACCTATGTTAACCCATGATTATAATATATGAAAAATAATTAGAGATTTTGGTTATAATTTAGAGAATATTTGGGGATTCCCTGGTGGAGGCTTATCGGATCGGAGTCGGGATTTATCGGACAAGATAATGCATTCCCCATCTCTATATCCGTTAAGGTATTGGGGAGAAAAAAAAAAAGCCATCCACACTCCATGGAAGATTCTTGTTGGAGATTCTCTATTCTTATCGAAGCGAATCCATCGGATTCGAATAATTTCTTCTCCACTTCAACACTAAGAATCCATTATTTATTGACGATGCTCTTAACTTGAGTGTGTCAGTTTAAATGGATGGAGTGTAGGTTCAATTAGCTCCGATTCCTGAGTTTGGAATACTGTAACCCCAATAGTATAGTATTTAATTTTATTTTCCAAATATATCATTCTAACTATCCTAATTAACATATGATAAATCCCTATTTTATCAATAGGTGTAAATAAAGCACGCCACCACATTAAAGTACATACACTCGGTGGTGATGCATGGATGGAGACATCTGAAGGATTGTGGCTTGCATTCTAAACATGCCATGTTAGTATTCCTATTTAGATAAGTAGAAATTAAAGGAGGTTGATTATGACTCTATTACTTGTAGCGGAAGTTTGTTTCAACTAAAGAATTCTTCATTCATAAGGACACTCTCTTCTATCCTGATTAAGAGTGGTCCAGACCCCTATATAAAGGGGAATTCTCTACCACCATATGTACATAATTCAACCCTCAATACATAATTTGCCTCCTCTCTTAATTATGATACTAACTTCAGCATCGAAGAGGCTGTGCCAATCACATGACTAGCTCCCCTTAATAATCTCCTATTTTACAGATTTGGAACACCATCCAAGGTGGTCTTAAAGATTATATTTTTTGTGAAGATTGACGTGTGACAACACTTTTCATTACCAATCTTTCAATGGTGCGGTTAGCATTGACAAATTCTTTTCATTCTACATAAAAACTTTTGTTCAAGCAAATGAACAAAAAAACCAAGGGCGGACAGAGACAACCCCGACAATGGTATAAGCGGAGGAACAAAACCATGTTCTTCCTCTAAAACAATGACAACCACATCATTAACCATGGGGTCAATCAACACCTCTCATTTCGATTTCAATAACCCCTTCTATGGTAAATAGTATCATTTTTTTCAAAAATGTGGCACAAAAATATCAGATGATGCTAGAGGATTAGGGCAATCTCAAGCGTAATTTGTTGGGTTGCTCAACATAAATATAACCATCACCATGGCGGGGTGCATAATTAGCGAACCGTATTGCCATAACATGGAAAACTACCATGCGTTTGGATATTCACCCTTGACAGAGCATCACCCTATGGTAAGCTCCCTCACATCCATTATTTCTTTTAATCCATTTGGAGGGAATGACTGGAAGCGGTTCAACGTTCTTAACAACTAACTCAACAACAAGCAAGTTCAGTACACTATTATGGGAAGATCTAATGGGCATAACAAAGCGCTAGGAAATCACATAGCATAGAGGTTACATGCATCTCTGTTTGGTTACTTAGGAGGGACCTACCACTCGACATATCATAACTCATAATACCATGGGAGCAGATTACCCTCACCTCCTCTTTATAGTGTGCCAACGCCTTCAGGAAAAGAAAAGAGCTACATGAATGATCCAGAGTTCATATAGATGTTCAAGGAAGGGCTCAACCACTGTCGTTATAATTCATGAACCCATCCTAACAACCTCTAACTCTCAATTCAGCATTCAAATCCAAAATGAGTCGCTAAATCCTACGTCAAGATACCACACTTCAATAGTTACAATGGTGACATAGATTTGAGGATGCATATCAAGAACTACAAGAATAAGATGGACATGTCACACATCTCAGAGGCCCACGTATGTCATTATTGCTGGAATAAATTGATCGGGACATCTATTTATGGGTTCAATTGCAAGTCGGGTTGGTCAACAATTTGGAAGAACTTTAACAAAAGTTTTGCACTCGGTTCATCGCATATGTTCCAATGAGAACAACCTCTTGCACGCTCCGTGATGTTATACATGCATCCAACGAGTCGTTGAGAGCATGTATTGAACATTTCAACAAGGCTTGCCTTAAGTGTGAAACGTCAATTTTAGCACCGCTAAAGAAATAATGATAAGGAGAACATGGAACAAACGATTGCACAAAGATACTATGTAGAGAAACCTAGCCAACTTGTAGCAAATGATGAATATTGCCAAATGGCACATCAAGATAAATGAATTGCACTGACCAAGGGATTACCAAGCATGCCACAATCAACCTAGGTTTGAAGATTAGAGATTTAAAATAGGAAGGGGTACTAGTTCGAGGAGCAGCAATTCAAAAGACTACATCACCCTAATACCGGGTGGAAGGCTAACTTTAAACTCTCCTCTTAGTGACATCCTGGTGGCCATATAAAAAATTAATGATAAAAGGATCTTGTGTTACCCAAAGGAAACTGCTCACTCGCAATTACGATAAGATATGAGCAAATATTGTGGGTTCCACAGGGTTAGAGGCTGTCACATGGATGAGTGTCGCATGCTAGCATATGAAATCCACTAGTTGATAAAAGAAGGTGTGAGCACGAGATTTTGCATTCCCTCTCGCGCATTCAATAATGAAGCTATAACTTATTTCTTTTTCTAGTCTTTCATTTTTACAGTGTCCTAAATTTGTCCGAAAGAAGCTCTTTGTGTTGATTTTAAACTTTGGAAACCATTTTAACCAAAACCAAAGCCAAACTAAAATACCGATGTTGCAATGCCAATATCGATATTGGAAATGTTCTATTTTGCGATACCAATACTAATATTGTAAATGCCAACACTGATATTAGCAATACTAATACCCACATCAAAGTTTCAGCAGACAATTTTCACCTTTTTTGTAATTGTTAACCATTAAAGCCATGCTTTATTCCACATTCGACTTTGACTACTAAAAAGCTGCTAAAATCACAACTAAAGCCTTTAAACACATGATATTTTCAAAAAAAAGTAACAGGAAATTGTGAAAGAAAAAGTCAAAAAGTAAGAGTGAAAAAAGTGAAAAATCACAAAAGGGTACCTTGTCTGGGACTTTGTATTAAAGGGATGTATAGGATAAAAGAAAGAGAAAAAATGGCAGAAAATGGAGCTCATTTGGGGGAACAAGGAGGATATTTTCTTGCACATAAAGTACAAGAGAGAGATTTCCATCAAAAGACCAAAAAAACTTGAGTCTGAGAGCATAAACTTGTATTCTTGAGTGTTCTAGGGTGTTCTTGATAGAAAAATTAAGCTTTAAACATCCATATACTAGGGATTTCGGGTAGTTTAGTTTGAGTTCATGAAAATAGCATGAACTTGGGTCTCTTAAGTTCATTTATTCAATTTTTAAGCAATCTTGAGGTTTAGTCACGTACTAAGCAAACTTGAGGTTTAGAAGAAAACTAAGTAAACTTGAGGTTTAGAAGAAACATATTCTTCAAGTTCGTTTTTATGCATCTTATGAGAAAGTTGAGTTCTTGAGGACTTGGCTTTGGAAAAAAATCTCTGGAGTTCAAAGTTAGGACTACCACTATCTTCATCTACCATTCGTTACCACACCATTTGGAACCTTTCCTTTTGATTCGGAGTGGAACAAAAACTCTATTCAAAGGATTTTTGACATAAAACCAACCAACCCACAAGGAAAGCTTTCTAGAGGACTTCATGGACCTTGAAGAAATGGATCCACGATTACGAGGTAAGCCTCTGGGTTCCTAGAGTCTGGGCTTTTATTTACATGCTTGTTTGTTGCGTGATGTGTTTTCAATTATTTTTATTTTCATGTATCAAGCTATTTCGTAATATCAAATTTTATTTTCAATAGTTATTAGAATTTTATTTAAATAGAAAAAATATAAACATCATGAGGTTTTTGAAATGATAAAATTGCTAAAAATAGACAAGTATATCAGAAGTTATGAATTTTCAAAGTTCTGTACAAATTTGTTTCGGTTTCTTTGACAGAATGTTACTATTTTCAATTCTGCGTTTGACGAAGATTTTTCTTATATCTTTCATTATTTTTATTAGATTCCTTATATCATGAGGGTTTCGAAATGATGAATATCACTTGAAAAGAATAAGTATAAATAAAGTTATGATTTTTCGAAGTTACGTAAAATCATGGTTCTCAATTTTGGACAACGCGGTCTATTTGAGATTAATCTATTTAAAAATATTTTTAATACTTGATTTTGTAAATTCTAGTATGTTAAAAACATCATGAGCTTTTTGGAACAATTAGAATCGTTTAAATCCGATAACAATATTGAAAGTTATGATTTTCGGAAGTTTCGGCCTTTGTTTTTTTGCTATTTTTCGTTGCTGTTCTGCAGGAATGGATCCTCGACATTGGTAATGTCATTGTAAAATTCAGTGTTGGCATTGTAGAAATGTCATTACTGACTTTACCAACATCGGTATCGACCTCCCCTTGACAGATTCACATATTTGTTTCATTTCGCTCCGTGGAGCATGAAATGACCCACCAAGACCTCTCTTGAAAATGCACCATTTATGGTAACCAACTCATACATAGAGCTCATTTAAAACTTATATATGATTTTTTAAAGTTTTAATATGTAAATTAAGGTTTGGAGTGGTAACAAAAATGCTTCAAATCATCCATATCAGTATCTCCCTTCATAAGGAAGTCTGTAACGATATGGATGACATCATTATCATTGTTAACCCAAATAGTAGCCATGTCATGTATCTTTGGCCTAGAATTATATTTCTAATATTGTTTTAGATAATCCCCATGAAGGGAACTCAAGTTCCCGGATAATAGACCCAACAAAATTCACATACAGCTTTTTCACTAATAAAAAGAGCAACATACTTGTACATAAAAATGAATCATTTTTATAAGATAAGAACTACAACCATTTTGTAATTTTTGACTTGACCACATGAGTCTTACAAATACCAAAATCAAACATATTTAGTACACTTGTATATATTTGTTGTGAAAAATCTCATGTGCTAACCTTTGTAGATGCAGGAAGATTATGTTAGATATGTCTTAGGATTTATCTTTCCTTCGTATATTGTAAAAATTTATTGATGTATTTGTAGATATAATGTATTTTAGCAATTTGTATCCTTGATCTCATATGTAATTAATCCCCCGTGAACTAGGCGCATTTGCTTTCCTACGTGTTTAAATTCCATACCTAATTATCTAATGGTTTCCGCATACGTGCTAAAATACATATAATTTGAAAATGACTAAGATCAGAATATCTTGAATTTGGAATATGGTATCTAACCTCCTTATATGACCTAAATAACGATTAAATAAGCAACTCATCCGGACCGAAATCTCTATACTATGGTATCATTTTACACTTAACGGATCTAGGTTGTACTGAATTTCCTAGATGAGCTGATTTGGGTGGTGATTCTATATAGCGTAGGCTAGAGGATCATGTCTCGAATCTTTAAAATTTATGTCACATAATACCCACTTTTCGAAAACCCCACGCCCCATATCACGGGGTCGACGCCTTGCGGCGATTGCATGGGTAAAATGTCATTATCTCACAGAAGGGAAATTTGAATAATTTGTGAAAGGCATAAACCAAATGTTCATCAGGAGATGATAGGTTAGACAAAGAGGATGAAAGGTCTAAAAATATTACAAAAGGAGTATTCTTAATGATTGGTGGAGGACTCGACTCCTAGACATCCTCGAAAAGATAAGCATGTAGAGATAGAAACACTTTATAAGCATATAAGATAATCTTTTTCCAAATACATCATGGTTAAGATGCCAAGATCGGATTCGCTGATACTTGAGGCAACCGTAGAAGGTTACACAGTCAAAAGAATCATCATAGATATCGGAAGCTCAGTTAACTTGATCACCAAACATGCACTATCACAATTGCAGATACCACAAAATAGAACATCTCGAAGTTACTCCCCACTCGTAGGGTTGAGTGGTCACATGGTGCTAGCTTGGCTAAGTCAGTTTGGAATTAGAAATAGGCAACATGAAGCATAAATAGCGAGCACAAGTGGCTTTTATCATTACCGAACTCCCTATCACCTACAAAATCATACTTGGAAGGCCATCCCTTATACAAATTGGCTCTTTAATATCAATGAGAAGACTAGTCATGCAGATCCCTACCACGTGAGGTCTTACTATTATCATAGAAAATCTCTACGTGGCACATGAGACATACCTAGCCTCATTAAGTACTGTTCAAGTTGCAGAGGAGATGGTCGAAGCAAAGAAAGCCAAACTGATAAGTGTATAATTACACTTATTATCAATATAATTTTACACACTAAACATTATAATTTAAGTCATTTTTATACTTCATATAAAAGATTTCACGTGGTATGTAGTTATTTTTGGTGCAGATGCAGATACTAGGTAAATCTTGGGAGTAAAATGGTCTAAAGTTGAATTCTATATAAAAAGAGTGAAAAAGGTGTGAAAAGATACGTAGAACTTAAAGATTTGGCTTAGGATCAAAGCTGTCGAAGATTGGTGAAGTTACAAGAGGAATTCTGAAGAAAAACACAATTCACGGTCATGACAACAATTCGCAGTCTTGACTTGATACACTTCAGAAGCAGAAAATTGTCAAACAAAGATTTATGGTCACGACTTGGACCGTTTTTTGGTCAAGTCTTCTTAACTACCAACCACCAGATAAGAATGATCAACCGCCATCAACTATCAATGAAAAGACACTTATCAAAAGTCAACCAATCATGAATAGATGCCTATCCATTATGGATAAGATTAAAGCTTCTCAACCAATCACGATAAAGTGATGCAATCTTTCACCAATGGACACAACTCTTCGTTTGGATAGACGCAACCCTTCGAACTCTATAAATAGGGCTCCAAACCTTACAAATTTCGTGCATGGTGTGGCATTGGAATTAGAAAAAGTGAGAGATGTAGTGTGTGCGTAGATAGAGAGTGAAATTATTTAGTTTTCACTACGTTGATAAGTGTTAGCGAGAAAATTTTTAAGTGATTCGAATCCTTGTTTCGATCACTAGATTTCTCTACACATTCGAGCGATTGTTGTATAAGTGTACTTGCAAATCACTTATCAATAAAAGTTTTCATTCTTTAACATTCATTTGTTCAATATTCACAAAGAATAGCATCCTAGAGGAGGTTCTATACGGGCCGAGATCGAATTCAAAGCAGACACAGGAATTGCGGTAATTGACAACTCCCATTAAAGAGTGGATACAATTGGATAAACTTTAGCTTTCACTTGCATACCTTACAACTTTGCTTTGCTTTCTACATATACTTTCTATTTTGAAGTTTATGATATGTCTATGTGTCATAATGCGTATTTCGTGTTAAGTCTTTTATATTGATCAAGTTATATGCCTTTGAGTTAACTTTAAGAGTAGTTTCGAGGTTAACGAGATTGTGTATAATAACTAGATCTATGATTTTAACGCTGTTTAGTGAGCCAACATTTTTGGAATGGTAACTTGCTAAATGTGGCTATGTGAGAGTGACCCGTACTAAGCATAGTAATATTATTGTCCAGGTTTATATAATCATCTTAATTCATTTGCACTAGATTTAGAAAAGTCATTTCATGTGTTGCTCTACGGTGAATCATTGAACATCTGAGTGTTTAGAACCGATTATGTTAAATTAGTCTAGTGAACGTTATAATTTTTTTGAACTTGCATGTTTTCTATGCTATACTTATTTTGTAGGAAAAATCTATATATTTAGAATCTCTAGTCTTCATACATATATCTATCCATTCTTCATTCTAATCCTCCTAGCTAAAATCCAAAAATATTTTATTTTCTTTATTCCATTTTTCTTGTTGATCTTTAGAGCTAGTCCTTTCTTGTGGGATCGATATCTTTTAAAACTACATCGTAATTGTATAGTTGCAGTGGTCACCATTTTTCTAATTAGACAAGCTATACTGATAACACCTGTTTGTATTTTGAACTTATATCTTATCGGTAGGAAAGTGGGAGTCAAGGTTTTTGGCTTCATTATTAAATAAAAAAAATCCTAGGAGTTATTAGAGTCGAAACCTTGAGAACAAGTTTTTAGCACCGTTGCCGAGGAAGGCAAGTGCGTTCTATAGATTAATTACTAAAGATACGGTATTTATACTAATTATATCTATTTATTTCATTTCCTATATTGTACAATTTTCTAATCTTATTTTAGATATGAAAAGATTATGAAATAATCATCTTGGAGGTGAGACATCATAATATTTCATCTTAATTCTTGACAAATAGAAGATTTTCTTTTATTTTCCCTATTCACATTCATGACTTCCATTTGCGCTCGTGAATTCCTGTTAAAACTTTCTATTTCTCAAAATTCTGTTAATCACGATAGCAACTTGTGATCATGATCGAGATGTGAACAAAAACTGCAGCAGTTTGGGCAGTTATTCGATAGTTATTCCACTAAACTCTACAAAATTGGTTCACTACCATTCATCAATAATTCACTTCTTCATTTTGAAATCTTCTTTCTAAATCCAAACTTATTCCAAAGAAAAATTTCTTCATTTCTTACAAAATTTCTTTCTTGCAATGGTTTTTCCAACAAATTCTGGAGTCTTTCAACCTAAGAATATCCAAGAATAGTATGAAGCACCATTCTTAATTTATTCAGAGGAGGAAGGAGATCATTATGAAATGATCAGAGTTGCTGAGTTTAGGAGTTCCTATACGATTCATAGGAATAGTATTATTCATTTGGGTCTTTTTGATAGAATTATGTATTATCCCCTAATACTTAATTTCTTCATTTACTCTAATTTAACCCTCAGGAACAATGTGAACAATTACATGGAAATGCTATTCACGTTCGCATGGAGGAATGATATATGAAATTGCTTAGTCTATCGGACACCATGGGAAAGAATACAAGTTAACAAGAAAGGAGATGGATAAGTACTTGGGATTTCCAGGGAATGCTTCAATAAAATGTTACCTGGCTAGGATCCTGTACCGTCTTAGAATCGTTTGACTAGCCAAGTCAAGTTCAAACATGAATCTGCCTATAACCGGTGGATTCATGATCTTTGTTTTCTCGCATTGCACTTTTATTTAAGTGGAGCACTGTTTGGCAAGTCCAATTTCGATCTTGTCATACCTAAAGAGTTGTTTGTATTGCAAGCAATTTTGGATGGCATGCCTGTCGATATTTCTAGGATTATGATGGAGGCACTCGTGGCTATAGTGCAAAATCCTGGAATGACAGAGTATGAGTGTCGAACTATGGCAAATTTGTTGGGACAAATAGGAAGATTGCCTTAAGCCATAGAAATTTTTACTAGTGAAGATGTAATTCCAGAGTTAACGATGGAAGTCTTATTTGAATATAATTTCTTGGAAAGGTACATTAGAGAGTATAGAATAATCTATGGATGGAAACCATGGGAAGAAAGGGTGGAAGCAGATAGAGAAAGAGAAAGGAAAAATGCGTAGGAGGAGGAGCGTAGAGATTCCAACCTCCACGGAAGGTTGAGTGACCTTATGGAAGGGTCACTTTCGATCCGTAGAAAAATCAAAGACTTTCTAAAAATTGAAGAAATTTGAAGAATAAGAATATCGTGACCGCGACTCAATTCGTGCTCGTGAATATTGGATATCAAAACATTCTGTTTCTATCGTGAAGAAAGTCACGATCGTGACTGGCCTTCGCGATCGAGACATGGGCAAATTATAACCGTTACAGATCGTGATCAGACACGCGACAGATGTCTGTAATCGCCACTAACGGCTAGTTTTGAGCATAAACGGCTATATTATCAATTATGACCAATTAGAGACCCCTTAAACCTCTATAAATAGGTCCAAGTTGAACCCTAGCCACCACATCCTTTCAAAGCTTACAAATCTCTGAAATTCTTCATCTTCAACCTTCTACATTCAAAACCTTTTCAACCCTTTACTTCAAACCAATATGACTCATGTCAAGAAATTAGCAAATAAAAGAGAAACCCAATCATACCAAGAAGAGTATGATTGTCCTTTCCCTTTAAGGACAAGAGAAGAAGGTAAATGCTTTCAAAAGCTCAACAACTTAGATATCACAGGGATGATATTCCTAGATTTGGTCTTCTTAGAAACTTTGAATCTCCGTGAAGAGATGGAGATATACCTATCGGCTCTTAGTCTTACAAGAGTTGTGAATTTGTGTTTTCCGCAAAATCGAGATTGGATTCTCATGTCTAGTGACATTCGAATATGAAGATTCATGGAAGAGGGCGATTCAATTTCGTAATCAAGGATAACAATACACCATCACAAGAGAGATGATGGGTGATTGGTTCATTTTTGAGATTATCAATTCATCAAACATGACGGATTTTTTTCAACCAAATTGAGTTTGGGCAGAATTATCGGTAAGAGAGTCTTCGATCCCAAAAACTCTCCTAACAAACTTATTAAGGATGAATGCATTCTTCTTCTCCACAAATACCTTTCCACTTCGGTATTTTGTCGAGTTGAGAATACAAAGGTCCAAAAGAAAGACTTGTTTGTTCTTTCGTGTCCTATGATGAAACAAAAAGTTGAATTTGTGGATATCATATGGGATATGATAAAGAAGAACTCAACAAGCATGTGAAGCAAGACTGGAGCGGCTGAAATTATAACTGCTATCATCTTGGGTGCAAGAGGTGAACTCCCCTATGTCCAACAACCAGGTGAGTATTTTTGCTTCATGGATGGGAATTATTTGAAAAACACCAGACTACTTCAAGAACACGATGGTGTTTATTCTTTCTACTCCTACTCCAACCGCACCAAGAAACTCAACTTAATTCAAGAAAATTCTTCCATCGGACCATCAAATCCAACCATTTGCCATCGCAAATGAAAAGCTCCAATGAACGTAGAAGAAAATGTAGAAGAGGACGAAGAAGCTCCGGAAGATTGGAAGGCGAGCATGTAACTTAAATTGGACAATTGCCAAGTAGAACTTGGAGTTATGAAGAAAGACATGAAGATTCTAAAGAAAAGTAATAAATCGATGCTTCGAAAATTACTTTCATTCTTTAGAAAATAAAATTGTCAATTCACTCCTAGTCCCTCGGATTCTCCTTCACAATAGAACAGGTTTATTCTTTACTTTACTTTCTCTTTTTCAATTCTATTTTTAGACTAGCTTTATTTTTATTAAATGTCTCACAATGAGGACATTATGTTCTTTAAGTGTGGGGGGGAATTTGTAAAAATCCCTTCAAATCCAAAAAAAATAAATAAAATAAAAAATCAAAGAATTTGAAAATTTTTGTTGATTTTCATTTTATTTATCCACTATCTATTCTTATACTTTACTAACATTTGTCCAACGTTATTATGAGTGTTAAGTATTACAAATTTGAAGTTAGTGCAAATTTTGAGCGCATGTTGAAATTGAGCGTTTTAAGCACAACATTTAACATTTGGTAAGGAACAGTGGTGAGTAACATTCGAGAGCAACATTCCAAGTAAGTTTCGATATATATTTCAATGCAACATGAATTAGTATAAGCTATATAGTTTTAGTTTAATGCTTCCAATAAGTTTAAGTGGAGTAATATCTAGTAGTATTCATACTATGAGTTTTATATGCAAATCTCGAATAAGTCCTATAAGTATTGAGTGTGTTTAAAGTGTTGGGAAACTATAGCCATAATAGTTTGAAATTGATCAATAAAGGATGAGGGTATTAAGAGTGAAAAATCAAAAGAAAGAGAGGATAACCAATGAGTTATGCAAAAGGTGAGGAATGGTACGGAGTAGAAACTGCAACCATTCATTGAGTGAAAAAAGAAAAAGAA
>CATIWQ010060254.1:0-11479 GCA_949673415.1 Euphorbia schlechtendalii | reverse complement strand
TTTCATGATTTAATGAATGAGATTGGGTTGTACTTTACCACTTTGATTATCATGTCTGCTAGTAATTCCGTAGTCTTCGGAACTAATATATATGAACAATCTCGGCTTCAACAGCATGTGTTGGAGAGGGGTAAATCTCAGGAGAGAAGTCAAATTATAACCAGATTGGTAGGGCATATTGTACAACTCAGCCAGCACAAGTTTGCATCCAATGTTATCGAGAAATGTGTCGAATATGGTGGTACACCTGAAAGGGAGCTTATACTTGAGGAGATTCTTAAACAAGATGGAGGAAATGACAATTTATTGGTAAATTAACTAATCATTACTTTAAACTCATTTCAAATTTTTGAGCAACTAATTTAATTTCTTTCAAATGGCTAGTTTGAGATTGCTTTCCTAGGCTGGTTTTCTGAAAAGCTCTGTTTTCATGCTTTTCTAGGCTGCTGTCTCGATAAGATTTGGAAACCAATAGCATACGGTTCCTAATTAATTAGTATTAAGAGTCAAAATCTTCTGTCCAATGTCAAAATATGTTTTTGAATTAAAAGTTTGTAAATGAAACTTTTGATGCCAGCAATCCCAGTAGACCCCAAGTATTTTCCAAGTTGCTACATATGCTAATTACAATAACTGCTATAAATACTTGTTTAGTTCACGTAGAAATTATTACCAATTCTCGGCTTGTAGTTTGGCAGCAACTCTGCCCCTTCAAATTCTTATTCATTTTCTGAAGATAAAATCGACTTCTGTAGTTGCATTTAATGTTTCCTATGTACCAGACAATGATGAAGGACCAGTTTGCAAATTATGTCGTCCAGAAGATTCTTGACGCTTGTACAGAAACTCAGCGAGCATTGTTACTTAATCGCATAAAAACACATGTGCATGCTTTGAAGAAATATACATATGGGAAGCACATTGTTGCTCGATTTGAAGAACAGTTTGAGGAAGGTAACTCTACTTATGTAGCAATCTTTAATGCTTTTGTTGTGAAGGTTCACCATGAAAATTAATACCTGGCAGATATTTTGCTTGTCTCGTTTTATTCTTAAATTTCAAGAGCACTCACTCATACTCTAGGTAGCACCAAAACTCCTATTCATTGACGTTTCCACGTTCCCCCTAGTTTCCTAGCCTTAATTTTTTGAAATGCCGTTTCCCAGTGTCTGTTTTAGTGCTACTTAGCTCACACTTATATTGCTTTCAACCTTTATGACTACTCAATGTGGAATAAATCACAATAATAATGTATTGGTGAGGCAATCCTCCCTTTAAGGTATGGTAATACTTTGCCACTTATCATCATTGGATCAATGATGTGATGATTGATCTGATGGTGATAAGAGCCAAATCAAGGTTTACTAGTTTTTTATAAACAAAGTCACCGTAACCTACATCTT
Source organism: Euphorbia schlechtendalii (assembly GCA_949673415.1). Taxonomy (NCBI): domain Eukaryota; kingdom Viridiplantae; phylum Streptophyta; class Magnoliopsida; order Malpighiales; family Euphorbiaceae; genus Euphorbia; species Euphorbia schlechtendalii. The sequence continues at coordinate 10,076 of CATIWQ010060254.1, read as the reverse complement.
AAGGTATCATGTGGAAGTGGAATTAGTTCTTGAGTTTTCAGCCCAATGTTTGAGTCGCCCACAAATATTAAATACTAGGTGTGGAGTGGTGAGCATTTAGTTAAACCGGTTTGAACCGAACTGTTTATGCCAAACCAAACTACCAAATTTTACAAACAATAATTGTTGATTTACTTCCAAAATCACAACTTTGCCTATTTGAAATTTATTTTGGTTCGGTTCGTCAAATTATTTTTGATGAATTTTTTTTTAATCTGGTTATGTTACATCTGGTGGAATCGAATGCTGAGTTTCCCACATTACCAGCTATAAAGCTAAATAGTCATATATAGCCGTTTATTGAGAGCAAAGCCTTTTGTTGCTTGGTGGGTCAATTAGGACGAGGTTGGTGTATTAGCCTGTGTTTTGCTTGCTTGACTTGCAGTTTTTTTTACTGTGGTAAGTGGTTAATTTATCCTATTTGAACTCACTTGTGAGATATTGTTCTTTTGGCAGGCAATCAAACATAGTTCAGAGATGATAGGAAAGCATGGCAGGACATCAGTGAACTAGATTTCATCTTTTGACATTTGGGCAGAAAATTCAACTGTTTCATTTCATTTGACTTGTTAATGTTATAGGTTAATTTGCTTTGGCCAGGGAACAAGAATCGTCCAGCGTAAATAGTGTGATTATATGGTTTGTTGTAAAAGAATAAACAAGAATGGTAACTGTAGAAGTATATAGATTCAAGAGTAAATTATTTGTTAGGGATTGCTTACTAATGACTGCTAAAAGGCTGTTTAACAATTTCTTTAATGGAGTATTCTAAGTTATAGAAATCTTACAATTTATTCTATAACATTCAACGAAACCAGAACTGGCCAAAATCCTTTCAAATTCTCATTCCTAAAATACGAGTGCTAAATATCTCATTGACATGAGATTTCGATGTTCAACGAGCCAACTATGGTTTGTTCCGGGCAGTAGTAAGCATGACAATCTGCCTCCAAGATTTATAGTTAGACCGAGATTCTTTCAGAGACTATAATTGTTAAGGAAAAAATTATCAGTGTAACTAACTATATAACATGAAATAATCAGCTGAAGCTTAAAATATCGCCAACACATACCAGCTTTTTGAAAGATCTGCTATTTGGCGATTTCTTTTTATCCTCTGAACCAAGCTAGGCACGATCCAGCGTCTTTTATATAAGAAGAAAGGCAAAGAGGCACTTAATTAGCCAGTCTTAAAATAACGACTATATTACAACAGAAAATAATTAGGCTTATCCAAGCCCTGAGGAAAAAAAAGAGATACTGAAAGTATATACTAACGTAATTCCAAATTCAAAGACGTAAGTTTTCAGTTGTTAGTCATTCTGATAATATATACTGTATAGTCAATGTGTCATTATTTGGCCATCGGGTTTTAAGTAACTACAGTTGTTAGTCAATGGCTATCAAATGGTTCACTTCCATTATTGAATTTTGTCAGCTTGATAAAGACAACTGTAGTTATTTAAACCAGATTGCCAAACAATGACACATGGCACCTTTAGAACACTTCCTGTTAACTTCATTATAAATGCAAGGAGACTGAGATTGTCTAATATCTACAATGGACACAAAAGAACTAGCTGAGGGAATCCATCATGAAAATACAAGGTCTACAGGGTCAAGTATGCGGCTGAATAAAACCAAAGCCCTCTGAACTTGTTCCTAAACGTCATTTTCCCCTCCAAACTTGCAAAAAGTGCACCAATTTACCCCTCGATGCAATATTTTAGAAATTGATTAGAGACAAAAATCAGGAAAATGTCAATTTTTAAAAGTCAAAACCGGCATTGGGGTTTAGGGACCAGATGGGTTAAGCCTTTAGTATGCATTTTCATCATAGGCACCATAGAGGCATGATATACTGCACATAATTTCATCATAGAGGCACCATAGAGGCATGATATTGTCACTTTCAATGAAGTTGAACACATACTAACAAGACATGCATTAAAATTTATATGTTCATCATAGATAAACATCATAAAATATTTGAGTTCCTTTGCTTCTTTCCATGTGGAGGCAGGGAATAGAGTCCAAGAAACTAATAAAAGTAGCTAGACAAAATAAAATTTACCTGAATAAGGGATTCCGCCCGTCGTCGGACGCGAGTATGCATGAAACCTTCTGAGCTCTGTCAAAGAATGCCACAAAAGTATATATCAAATCTCAAATGTGAGTTTGTTAAAAGTAATGATGTTTAACAGCTTCAAAGCTAATTAAACTTAAAAAAACAGAAGTAATTTTCCCACTTCCATGTATAAACATTTCAGAAATAATAGACGAAAAGAATTTAAAATGAACAAGGAATAAATGCATCATCACAATAGCATGAAAGAAAAATAATCAATCTAAAACAAATCTCAGCCTGAAAATCAGTATTAGGAGCATTTTTCTCTCTATATTCTAATATTGATGAGACTCGAAAATTGGTTAATGATTGTGGTATTAAAAGGGAAAAGGTAGACATGGCAAGAGAGTGAAATATGGGGAAGATAACTAACTTTTCTAGTGCGACATTGATGCTTCCTTATTGCTAAAAAACTTCAATGAATTCAGAGCTGGAAAGTTCCCTTTATCACACTAATAAAAGGCAATACACATTAAAACCGCAACATAGATAGCTATTTCAGGCTTCTAATGGGAGCTAGAAAAATGATCAGACTAATAAAACAGGAAGGACCCATGATATGGAACTAAGATATTGTAGAGGAAATACAAGTCATGGCTGTCAAGTCAATAAAGGGGTTGGAAATATTATGCAGGGAAATTTCACTATAGAGGGAAGCCTGGTTTTATCTCTTAGGCCTCGTTTAGTTCATGGCTATTACATGGTATGATATAGTTCTTAATTAAATTCATTTGTATGGGTTTTTTCAAGGTATTGTTCTCTCATGGTTTTTTCATGGTTCCAAAAACCATGAAAATAGAACAACGGATTTGGTGGTTCTCCTTTTATTCAAACTAAAATTTTATAATACCATATCATACCATACTATATATCCAAACACAAATTTTTCAAAGAATCATAGTGTAGTATACCATACCATACCATAATGTATTAAAATGAACCACGAAGAAACATCATCCAAACAAAACCTTAATTTTTTTGTTTGGCTCCATATATGCGTTAACTCGATTCTTTTAAATGAATATATCCCACTACAAATTCCAACATGGAATTTATTTGACACCTATTACAAGGATATTCACTTCGTTCTCCGTGACCTCTTAAATTGGTCCATTTCTTTAATGGCAGAGTTGCTGTCCACTATGAAGTACGCTTTTTTGATGGCATGCTCTACAAATCTCAACAACTAATCAATGCCGAACAGGACAAACTGATAGTTTTTAGTGGAGATTACAACTCACTGGTCTAATTGTATTTTTCCTCCATTTATTTTGTAATTCTAGTGTTGCTATAGAATTTGACATTGAGTATGTTATTTAGTTAATTTCTTTTCCTACAATTTTTTCTGAGGTTACAAAAAATTAAGCCTCAGCACAGCAGCATATTATAATAAACCAAAGCTCTGACTAAACATAATATTACAAAGTAATTTCTGTTTTACTAAATCTGTATATGTTCTAAGGATTTGTAATCGTCTTCATAAGCAGCAAAAATCATCAGTAGTTAAAAAAAGAAGCTAAATATGACAAAACCAGATCAAAGGATTAACACACTTCAGAACATTGACACAAATTATAGATCATTTAATAGATTGATTTTGAACGAAGAAATTTGTTCAAGTTCATCAAATATAAGTCTACCATGTATGCCACATGGTTAACGGTTATAACTGAAACCATCACCAATAATTTCCTGTAACATAAGTAAAAGTAACAGCCTCATGTTTCACAAACTCTTCACAAACTCATCTTACAAAGTAGCTGAAGATGAATTTTATATATAATATAATATTTATTTGCAACTAATGCAACAGAAACTCACCTTAACATGGTAGCTAACGTATTCATGAAATGTTGATAGATTCCAAACTGTGCTGTCCAACTTTTTGCCTTCTACATGGCGAGGAAAAATGACTGATAGGAAATTTGCATCAGAATTTTTAACAATGAATGTCTAAAGAAGTGAATCAATTTTATTGGTTATGAAATTACCGAAAGATATGAATCCTGCATTTGCAGATAATGCCCCAGCAGATACATCCTTAACTTCAAAAGGGGGGTTTGCAGACCAAGAACAAGGGGGAGCATTATTAAGTACGCCCTGCTTCCACAAATTCCTAAACAATGATAACAATTTCAAATTATTAAAAGCATATTTTTACAAAGTGGTATTAACTCTTTATAACTTTTAGGCCTAATGCATCGGGACCCCCCTGAACTTGTCCCTAAATTCTCATTTGCCCCTTGAACTTTCAAAAGTTACAAATGACCTCTTGAAATTGCAAAAAGTGCACCATTTTTCCTCCTCAATGCCACATGTTAGCTTCTGGTTGGGGAAGAGAATGACATTTTGAAAAGTCAAACCAACGAGAAATTGATGCGTGGAATTGAGGGGGAAACGTGCACACTTTTCGCAAGTTCAAGGGGCAAATGGTTGTTTTAGGACAAGTTCAGGGGGTTTTCGATAAACTCAGCCTAAGTATTTGTATGAAAACACCATGCCATCATCAAACCTTAGAGTGAGGGTTACTTTTTACACGTTACACATAAAAAATGTTTAATAACACGAATTCCCATCATTCAACATAACAAAAATACATCTCATACTTGCAGAAAAGAAGTTGCAAGAGCAATATCTATTGAATCGCTGAATCTCATAGGGAAAACTACAGTAACCTTCTCTGCCTACCATGAGGAAGTACCAGAATTTAGATTAATTGGCATCGACAATTATTTTCCCCTTTCAGATGATATAAAATTAATCACTACATAGATAAAGTACTCACCCTTGTGATTAAATGCAGATTTAAAAACAAACAATCCAATAGTTGACTACATGCAAAAAGCTAAAAATTCAACTTAACATACTTGATTGCAGATTTCATAGTTACATGAAGTTCAAATATGTAATTCAAGTCATTGGGTAAATTCATCAAATAAACTAAAACAAACATTGTTCAAAAATACCTGAGGTAGAAGGAAAAAGGACTCATTTAGTCTATGCACAATAGCAAGAAGCCGATCCATGTCAGGAGCAACAGTTCTTGAAGCAAGATGCTTAAAAACTACCCTTAATGGAGCACCTAGAACTACCTCCCTAACTGATGCAATCTTCAACAAAATAACATGTCTGCTCTCTGCATGGAATCCAAATATATGTCATCATATGTGATCAGTGTTGTTAAAAGCGCTAGGCGCCCTCGAGGCACTATACTTCCGAAATGCCCAAGGCAGGAGGCGCCACAAAGGCGCTCGCCTCACTGAAGTGAGGCGCTACATGGTTAAGAAAATATATATTTATATAAATAATAGCAAAAATATACGACGAAAATAAGTAATTTAGAATCAGACAACATTTGAATGTGAAAAACTATTGAGTTAAACTCAAAACAGAATGAAGTTCTCAAATTTAAAATTAAAATTACTAAGCCATTATTTCAAAAACTATTACTACTCATTATCACTTGAACTTAGATAAGTATCTCCTTCACCAGTTGAGGAGATACTTGCCAACTTTCAACTTCATCCCCATACTTAATTTGGATTTTAAATGATATGAAATGCGGAAACAATAGAGATTTATGTTGAACGCAACTTTCTTCTCGCAGTTTGTTTATAAATAGATAATTGCGATTCAAAATCAATGACATTTCCTATTCTAATTAGGATGCTCATTTATTTTGAAAAACCTACTATCTCTCCTTTCCATTTTCTCGTTTCCATGTATAATTTTTATTATCTTAATTAAATATGATAAAAAGATCATCTCCTATTCTAAATCAATTCTAAACATGAACGTTAGTAATTTATTCCCTTGTTCGGTGTTTTCTTTCAATCAAGACCTAATAAAAAGCACCTTTCCTTTTCTCAATCAGATTATTTCCTGAATAATTTCAAATCTACTTACCTTTTTTAATGAGGCGCTGAGTCGAGCGCCTCAATACCGGCCCTGAGCCGCTCGCTTAGGCGACGCCTCTTGAAGTCTCAGCGCCTTGAGGTCGGAGAAGCGGTCTAGCTTTGACTCGCCTCGCCTCAACGCTTAGTCGAGCGCCGAGCGCCTTTTAACAACACTGTATGTGATCATTTGAAATGTATGCAAGCCATACACTTAGAACACAATCCAAGTTATGCAATCATTGAAATGGATAAAGCATTAGACACACAAAAAATAATCAACTTTAAGAAAAGAATCCAATAAGACTATGCAATTGGTGTAATGAGTAACAAGCACTAAGATTGAGACACAAGATTGATAGCATTGTTAGGTATTTAAAGGTTTATAAGATGCCACAAAATTTAAACTCAATAAAGAACACAAGTCCTTAAGACTAGTTTTCAACAGTTAAGTGTGTTATATAATGAGCAAAATGTTTGAAAATCAAACCTCATACTTTCTTTTCTTTATAAGATATATGTAGCAAAGCTTTAACAAACCTATAGAAAGAATCAATAGAAGCTTTATCTTGAGGAAGTTTTGACAAATTGATTTACAAAGTAAGATTGAAATGCATAAAGCATCATACACAAATAGATTAATGACATGGTTGGGTATATAAAGTTTAAAAAGAAGACACAAAATTTGAAGAGAATAAGGAACAATAGTCCAACAAAGTCCTAACAAGTAACAACCAGCCAGAACTAGTTTTCAGCAGTTAACATGTGCTTATTTGGGAGCAAAACGTTAGATCAATCGAAAAAGAAACCTTACGCTTCCTTTTCATTTTAAAATTAAAGTAACAAAGCTTCAATGAACTTAGAGAAAGAATTTACCGAACCTTCATCTTGAGGAAATTTGAGAAATTGATCTTTAAAGTAAGATTAAAGCCATCCCTTGGGGGGTCAAGAATTTGCACACCCACAACATATGCTGCCTTTATAGCTTCTATGGCTCTAAAAGGAAGTCCTCAAATAAAAATAGTCTGCGGTGGTGGGATGGGCAGTGAAACAGATAGCAGCAAAACAGTTGGATTGGATTCTTAGTTGACACCTACAAATTAGATATATAACTACTCATCTTCAAATATAAGCACAACTGAAGTAATAAAATGAAACTATAGAACCTAAAAAAGAACAAAAACCTGAACATGATAACGAACATCATCAAACTCAACCCAGTGGTAATCAAGCTCAACTGCCTTCTCTAGACTGAAAATCCAATAAAATCAAACTTGAATTGCTGGATTCCACATTCCATTCACAATATGCATTACACGAAAATAAATTGCAGAATAAAGCAAAAGAAGCTAAGATTCGATGCACATCACTTTTTAACTCTGTTCGTTAGGGTTTGAAGGATAAATCTCGAATGAGGTTGCAACAAAAACATCGAATTCGAATTGACATTATTCATCATTGCGCTCCACTTCTAATTGCTAAACCACAGACAATGCAATAGAAACATGATTAGAATTTGTTAAATATAGATCACTGAGCTAAATAAAAAATTTCAATCGAATGAAATCATTTCAGCTCAATACCAAATATAGGCACCATGATTAAATACCTTTTTTTAGGCACCATGATTTAATGTATTCAATTTCGCCCATTTGATACCTAATATTTCGAATTTTAATACGATGATATAAAAGATGATCGAGGGATTAAATATTATTTTAGGGTCTAATCTATACTTCAAATACTTTTTTAGTATCTGATATAATGAAATTGCTTGTTTGATGTATGACTTATTCACTTTTTGTTTATTAGGTACTTAACGTATTTACTATATACTTCTTTGGTGCATGATCTATTTAATTTTAGTACATAAAATGTTTATCTAACAATACAAAAGCACGTGAAACAACTATATTGTTATTTGAAGAATGTGTATGTTTTGTTGATTATGCATAGAATTGCCGATCCTCAATGGTCTTTTATGTTATCGTATTAAAATTCTATATATTATGTATCAAATAGGTCAAAATTGAATACTTCAAGCACCAAATAGACAATTTCAATACTTCAGACACCAAAAGGGTGATTGGGGTATAAAACATGCCCCAAAAAGGTATTTAATCCCGAAAAAGTTACGCACACGCTATTGTCCAACCCTACCTCCTCTTCTTCCCTCTTTTAAAAAATTTCTCTCTTCCCCCAAATTCCAAACCCTAATCTCAAATTTTTGCATACAATTCAACTCCGACGCAACCTCTAGATTCCTTCCTCAGTTGCATCTTCTATTCAATCAATGCACACTTTCATGACTATGATCAATTTCTCATCCGCACTTTCAACCCTAGTGATTATGGCGAAATGCTGAAAAAATAGAAGAGATCCGGATCCGTCCCGGATCCGTTGGATCCATAATTTTAGGATCCAAATCCAATGGATCCCATGGATCCGATTCCATAAACGGATCCAAAACAGATCCATGTAAACAAGCATAATTATCTTTAAATACAACGAGTTCAAGAAAACAGCAGAGTCAAGGTCAGAATTTGCAAAGAATGAAGATGAACAAAATAAAAATCAAATAAAAGAAAAACTTGAACTAATTAAAATACAGCTCAAAAAATCATCTACCAAGCTGAATTCTGGAAAAGTGATTGTTGGCCCTGGATTGAGAACCAATGATGGCAAAACTATTCCTACTTCTGTCAAGGAAGGCAATACTATGCTTTTGCCTGAGTATGGTGGTACTTAAGTGAAGCTGGCCGAGAAAGAGTTTTATTTGTATAGGTATGAGGATATATTGGGCACTCTACGTGAATGACATTAGAAATTTGAATTGAAAGTTGTAACCTTCTAAATGGTATTGCTTTTTGGATTTTTATTCTTGAGATTATGAATTACTACTTGTTAAATTAGGTCTGGAACGTGGTTCCACGCGCTAATTCTCTGATTGAAGTTGACTCCTGACGCTCATCTTTCTTGTGACTTAATGGCTCCTGCAAGATAAAAACCGTCGCTATGGGGGCTAGCCATGTGACCGGCGTAGCCTCTCCAATGCTTAAGTTAGATCGGATTTAAGTGAGGAGGCAAGAAGTAATTTCTTGTGAATTCAGAATACGTACCTTTGCGTGACGGCCCCAAAGGCTCTTTTATACTCTATGAATGTCATCTGGTCTGATCCAAAGATGTGAATCCACCAGAGTCCTAGCTTGAGCGAATCTTTATCTTGTTGACAAGATAAAGCTTATCTGAATTGAGAGTTCCAATTATTGATGTCTCTTTTGAGGATTTAGACTCTTAATCGGACTCTGTGCTCTTAAGGAGCCGAGGTCTCCTAGGCGGACAAGCCGACTCAGCTTGGTGACCGCCTGAACTTTCCTCTGATATTTGGGGAAGACTTGGTTTCTCCCTACTTTGGGGCGATGAACAACGGGGTTTTACTTTTCGGGGCGAATGAGAACCGTCTGGATTGGTAGGAACATTCCTATCCTCATTGGTTTTTTACTCCAGGCGAACGTGATCCGCCTGGGGGTCTTGCGTGGCTTGTACGCGCCTGTCAATATTTTACCTTGTTAACAGAAGTCCCCCATCAGTGTGAGAGCTTCTTTAGGAGCGAAGGTTGAGATCCGCCTAGACCAGGCGAATTTATTGTTACGTGTCAATCTAGGGCTTACGTGTCTTAAGCGGTAAACGAAAAGCCCATGCTTTTTCAAATTTTGAATGTGAGGAAGGCAACGCGCCACGTGTCACACAGGAAAAACGTCCCATCAAATGTCATTTCATCTTCTATATAAGGGTTTTCATTTCTTCCTTCCACCATTTCTGTAACTTCTTCTCCGGCGGCTGCGTTCTTCTTCATCAGATCCCGTCAAACACCTTTCCCTTTCTGAGATTTCTCCGATCAAGCACACATTTTCTACACAAGTAAGCTTCTATTTCCTCTTTGCGTCTTTCATTATTTCGTTTCTTCTTTTTGAATGATAAACGTCATGTCCGTGCCTTCCCTGCTTATTCTACTT
>CATIWQ010060250.1:0-13093 GCA_949673415.1 Euphorbia schlechtendalii | reverse complement strand
TATATGAAAATATAAGAGGTTTAAGGATCGAAGGAGTTTTTCAACCCCTTGACTTCGTATTCATGAACGAAATCTAGCTTAACAACTTCTTGGATGCAAGCATCTATCAAGTCAAGTTTCAAGCAAATATCTTCATCCATAGGATATTTATCAGCTTTACCCATGTTAAATTCAACAGTATCATCTCCAATCCTTAACTTAATCTTACCTTCCGAAACATCGATCAATGCTTTGCCAGTATGCATGAAAGGTCTTCCCAAGATTATAGGACACTTTTCATCATATGCAAAATCTAGCACAACAAAGTCAGTTGGGAAAACAAATTTATCCACTTTAACTAGGATATCTTCTATTATGCCATAAGGATGTTTAATAGACTGGTTTGCTAATTGCAAGACCATATTTGTCCTTTTAACTTCATCATCAAGTTTTAACTCTTTAAAAATCGATAAAGGCATAAGATTTATACTAACCCCAAGATCACATAAACATTTTGGAAAAGAAACGTTTCCAAGTTTACACGGAATTGTGAAACTTCCTGGATCTTTTAGTTTAGTGGGCATTGTAGCAGTTATTATTTTACTACAATCTTTAGTTGAAGATACTTTTGATATTTCTTCTAAACTACATTTTCGAGATAAAAGTTCTTTAATAAACTTAGTGGGCATTGTAGCAGTTATTATTTTACTACAATCTTCAGTTAAAGATGCTTTTGATATTTCTTATAAACTACATTTTCGAGATAAAAGTTCTTTGATAAACTTACCGTAGTTAGGAATCTGAGTTATGGCTTCAATAAATGAAATATTGATGAATTGCTTATCTTCGTTCTTCTTCTTCTTCATTATTTGTGGAAATGGAGGTTGAGGGGGATTAACCTTTAGGTTTTTCATCCACTCCTGCACTGTTAGCAGATTTACTCGGATATCCATCCGGTACTTTAACAACATCATTAGCAAGCATACCCGAAGGATTTGGTTCATCTAGTAATTTAACACTATGAAGAGCTATAGCATGCAAATTTTCCTTAGGATTTTCTTTTGTGTTACTAGGTAAATGACCTTTTCCTCTAGATGGAATAACATTCGCTAATTGACCAACTTGTATCTCCAATTTATGAATGGAAGATGATTGATTTTTAAACATTTGATCCATCTTATTCTCTAACTTTTTGTAACATTCTTCTGACTCTAATTGCTTATTACAAACTCCCTCTAGAAACTTGTCTATCTTACTTGTTAACTGCAATATTCTATCAGTACTCTTGTAATTCTTTTATTGATTATCACCATACTTCCAATTAGAATTTCTATAGTTATTTCTATTATTATTATAAAATTTCCCTTGACCTTGAACATAACTTAATTGCTCCCCTACAAATGGGTTAAATCTACACTTAAAAGTGGTATGTCCAATTTGACCACAATTTTCACATGTCAAAGGGTTATTTTTACTTACATTCATATTATCTATCTTGTTAGATAAAGCAGATATTTGTGCTTGCATAATAGAAATTGAATCTAATTCATTGACCTTTTTAACTGAACTAGAAGATGTAGATGCAGCATGTGAATAAGAAGGATTAGTAATACTTACTTGTGCTCTTTTCACTGGCCACATACTATTGTTGCTTACCATATCTTCCAAAAGTTCAAAAGCTTCTTGACTAGTTTTCTTCGTAAGAGATCCCGCAGCCATAGCATCAATAGTTCCTCTCGTTGCATGATTTATTCCATTGCAGAAAGTTTGTAGAATAACATTATGAGGTAAACCATGATGAGGATAAAGTCGTTGAAGTTCATTTTAACGTTCCCAGGCATAGTATAAGGATTCACTATCTTTCTGGGTAAAAGAAGTGATTTCTTTAATGAGTCTTGCGGTTTTTGCTAAAGGGAAATATTTAGTCAGAAAGGCTTGGGCTAATTGGTTCTAGGTTGTGATTGAATTTGGGAGATTCAACCAAACTTTCGCTTTATCATGGAGTGTAAATGGGAATAAGCGAAGTTTAATTACTTCTTCAGGAACATTGGGCATTCTGAAAGTATCACAGACTTCTAAAACGTTTACACTGTGAGAATTCGAGTTTTCTTTGGTAGACCATAATATTGCACATTTTTGTTAATCATTTGAAGTAATGCTGGTTTTATTTCAAAATGATTCACATCAATCGGTGGTCTAGCAATTCCTTAATTGTTACCATTGATGGTTGGAATAACATAATCCATAATCCTTGGTTGAGGTTGATCCTGGTTTGGATTTGGATCAGTGTTTGTGCTTGGATTTGTATTTGGAACTTGATCTTGGTTGTTAGCCATACTTCCTTCCTGTCTCTTATGTTCTCGTCTTCTTGTCCTGCCAAATCTTTCTATTTCTGATTCGAAAGACGCTAAACTTTCTCCCAAACTACGCGTACTTGGCATGCACACGCTAGAAAGAAAACTCAATGAATAAGCAAGAAAAATATATTAATAATAAAATAATATAAATAATAATATAAAAGAAAATAAATCTAAATATAATTTTTCAAAATTAAATCTCTAAAACACAATTATCTTCCCCTGAAATTTCTATCTCTAAAACGTACTTGCCTTCCCCGCAACGGCACCAAAAACTTGTTCGCCACTTTCCTACTGATAAATTTTAATAGTTTGTTCACAAGATTCGGCTATATATCAATGGTGCCAAAAACTTGTTCATGAAAAATATAGGTGTTATCAGTTCCCTCTTAGCAAATAGAAAAATGATGTTAACTGCAAGTATACAATTGCGATGTACTTTTAAAAGATATAGATCCCACAGGGAAGGGCTAGCTCTAGAAATTGAAAAGGAAGATAAAATAAAATAATGTTTATTTTTGGATAAGAGGGTTAGATTGAAAAATGAGTAAATATAGGTATGAAAAATGAGTAAATATAGGTATGAGTAAATATAAGTATTCACCACAGAGCAACACATGAAATAACTTTTCTAAATCTAGCGCAAATGAATTAAGATAATTATGTAAACCTGGACAGCATCAATACTATGCTTAGTACGGGTCTCTCTCATATAGCAACATTTAGCAAGTTACCATTCCAAAAATGTTGGCTCACTAAACAGCGTTATATCACAGATCTAGTGATTATACACGATATTGTTATCCTCGAAACTACTCTTAAAATTAACTCCAACGCATATAACTTGATTAACATAAAAGGCTTAACATGAAATACGCATTATGACACATAGACATATCATAAACTTCAAAATGGAAAGTATAAGTAGAAAGTAAAGCAAAGTTGTAAGGTATGCAAGTGAAAGCTAAAGTTGATCAAACCGTATCCACTCTTTAATGGGAGTCGTCAATTCCCGCAATTCCTGCGTCTGCTTTGAATTCGGTCTCAGCCCGCACAGAACCTCCGCTAGGATGCTATTCTTTACGAATATCGAACAAACGAATTTTGAAGAACGAAAACTTTTATTGATAAGTGATTTGCAAGTACACTTATACAATAATCGCTCGAGAATGTAGAGAATCTAGTGATCGAAATAAGAATTCGAATCACTTAAACATTTTCTCGCTAACGCTTATAAACGTAGCGAACTCTCTATCTACACACACTATATGTAACCCTATAATTGCACTCTAATATTCTCCTCTCTTTTGGTGCAGGAAATTTGTGAAGTGTGGAGCTCTATTTATAGAGTTTGAAGGGTTGCATCTATCCTTGCGAAGGGTTGTGTCCATTAGTGAATGATTGCATCTCTTCATTGTGATTGGTTGAGAAGCTTTGATATAATCCACAATGGATACGCACCTTTTCATGATTGGTTGACTCCTGATAAGTATCTTTTTGTTGGTAGTTGATGGCGGTTGATCATACTTATCTGGCGATTGGTAGTTAAGAAGATAGAACTAGAAAACCGTCCATGTCGCAACCATGGTATATATGTCACGACCGTGAATCTTTGATTGGCAGACTTCTGTTCTGAAGAAGAATAAGTCGTGACCGTGAATGCTTGTCACGACCGTGAATTGCATTATTCTTTAGAATTCTCCTTGTAACTTCACCGATCTTCGACAGCTTCGATCCTAAGCCAAATCTTTGAGTTCCACGCATCTTTTCACACCTTTTTCACTCTTTTTTCATAGAATTATACTTTTGATCATTTTACTCCCAAGATTTTACCTAGTATCTGCATTTGCATAAAAAACAACTACATACCACGTGAAATCTTTTATATTAAGTACAATAATGACTTAAAATATAGTGTTTAGTGTGTAAAATTAATATGATAATAAGTGTAATTATACACTTATCAGCAGCTCTAGGAACTCAGAGGCTTTTACCATTTTGGGGTGAATCCACTTTAGCGTATCCGTTTGATCCCCAGGAGCGTTCCTCGTTCGTTTTGGTTTAATTATAGTTTAATTGGCAAATTGTTTATTTATCCAAAAGATAATCAGACTCGGGTTCTAAATTTGTTTTAGACCCGAGAATATCTGAGGATATTTGAAGAAATTTGATTTTAAGATGAAGAAATTTGGGATCCAAATGTGTTTTGGATCCAAGAAAATATTAAAAGAAATGAAGAAATTATTGTTTGTAGTGTTTGTCAGTGAAAATCAGATTTTTTCTCTGAAATTTCGAGCCCCCTTCAATCCAAAAAGGTCTGACTATTTATAGGAAAAATCCGAAAAAATCCCAAAAAGGAAAAAAAGTTTAGCGAGGTTACCAAAGAGTTTGGCGACCTCGCCAAACTAGTTGGCAAGCTGGCCAGAGAGGCTGGTGAGCTCACCAACCACTTTGGCGAGGGTGGTTTGGGATTTCTTTGGTCTACCATAATTAATTTTTTTATTTTTTTATTTTAAAATATTATATATATAGTATGATCACACGAAAAGAGTGTAGGGATAGAGAGAATACCTGACCGATGTGGTTAGTGACTTCTTATTCCCAATTGGTGATAACATAGGCCTTCCTTTCTGGCACTGTGTCTTCACAGGGTTGTCCATTTCTTTCTTCGAGATCTCTTAGGTGCTTGGTGCCCCTTGTGGGTGGGTCAACCGTTTCTTTCTGCAACGTCCCTTTAGTGGTTGGCAACTGTTTCATTCTTCGGTTGAGGTCATTGTATGCCCCTTGTGATGATTGTAGATAGGTGACTGAATCTGTTTCAAAGGCGACTATGACTTGTTTCATGTGACAAGTTAGAGAAAAGCATAATGTTAATATATTTTATGATGAATGCTTTAATTATTTGATTGAGTTTATGCGAAGCAAAAATTTTTGCCTCTTCAATAAAAAATTAATACATGATAAGTTTAATGGAAATTCGGGGATGTCCTAAAAACTAATCCGTTGTTTTAGAAGGCTTTTGTGATGTTGCAATGTTGACTTTCGGCTTGAGTGGGCCATCATCCTTCTTAGGTTCCTCATGTAAAGGTTCTTGTTTATTAGGACAGTGTTACCCCTTTTCGCCATCGTTTTTGCCTTTAAATGTCATGATGCGAATGTAATGTATGCATGACCAATATTTATCATATGATGTATGTTCATCTATTGTAGGTGTCGTGGGCTTCATTCATTGAAAAACCTTCTCTTGTGCTAGTGCATGGTTGCCCCTAGGGTTTGTCTTGTTAGGGATTTCACGGATGACTCCCTCAGAGCGATGACCATGGATTCGTTGAATCAGATTCAAGTTCAGAGCTTGGATTTGGTTTTAATCCTACCATTAATTAGCCCTTTCAGGTTTTCTAACTAATATGATTCTCTCGATGTCCTAAGTTTTGCCTGAGCCGCCCTTTTCGGGTTTTCAACTCAGCGGACTATTCCTTTTTTTTATTTTGAAAAGAAGCCCTAATTTTTGCTTAACTAACTGGGTGTTAATTGACAGGCTAATTACAAATTTATTTCTTTTATTGGTACCGCTTTTTATCTATTTATTTCTTTCACCTATGCGTGATAGCAATTGTGTAAGACTTGGTTGATTTGGTAGATCGGTCATTGTCTCGTTCAGCTTTTCTAATCGATTGGTTGATACTCATGTTGCTTTGCTTGCTTGAGATGTATTTGATGATAAGTCTTGATCATCGACATTTCCTTTTGAGTTTGATTGCCCACAAATTGTAGCGAGCTGTGCGAAGGAGTTGTTGACGTGTTCAACGATCTGACTCCTTTTTCTCTTTAGTATTGACTTTTGTTTGATTATCCCACGAATGATGGTGATCCGTGTGATGGAGTTGTTAACGTGTCCAATGATCTGACTCCTCCTTTGTGAAATTGCGCCAGTTGTTTGGTCTCAACTTGCTTTATTAACATTTCGGCCTTATTCTAGCTTCGATCATTTTAATCTTTGCGTGCTTCGTTCCTTTGATTGACTGATTTAATAGATAGTGGACATTTTGTGCTTGGAGATCTTTCCATTGATATTTCATCTTTGTAAGATGAAGTAATTGCTATCACGCATTGTTTAAGTACATGTGTTTATCTCTCACTTTCTCTCAAAAGTCAAATCATTTGAATTTATTGTGGGGAATCCATTTATACCAAATTAATTTCATGAAATGATGTGTCATATGTGCTAAAAACATTATGTATATGTTTATGAGAATGCGCAATGTCATTGATAGAGTATCAAGAAAATAAACAAAGTTCAATTTATTTAGAAATCATTCAAAAAGCCTTGTAGGCAAAGTAGCTAAATGCTAATTTATTACATCTTCTTCTTCCGATGCTACTTCCCCCCAGATGTATCAATGGATTCGAAGTGCTCCATCCTCTCTACCTTCTCCAACACTTCTTGATAGCTAGAGAAGATGTCTGATCCAAACTTGTTCCTGTATGATGGCAGTGCACCATCCAAAAGCTTGGATATTATCTCTTGTAGAGTTAATCGAGCCCTAAGCCTGACCTATGTGGCCATCCAACCCCGCATAGTAGGATTTAAAGCTCTCAACCTACTCCTGCCTTATAGCCTCCAGATGTTGCATCGTGGTTTTCATCTGAGAGTTGAAACCATAATGCCCCAGAATAGCTTGTGCATGGCTATTCCAATCAGTGGCTATGTCCATCGGAAGGTGGCTGTACCATTCATTGACTGGGTGGCCCAAGGTGATGACGAAGAGCTTAGCCATCATCCGTTCCCTAAACCTTAATGCCCTTATCACTGTTTGATAATGCATTAAGTGAACGCGCGGGTCGCCAGATCCTATGTACTTCTCAAACTGCGGCATTGTGAAGTTTGGGGCCAAGCTATTTTCATCCCTGATTATCGATTGTGCAGGGTATGTGTTCCTTAGGTGACCACCATGAGTAGCCAAGAACTGTTGCTATAATTTCGCCATTCCTA
The DNA here is from genome assembly GCA_949673415.1 of Euphorbia schlechtendalii. Taxonomy (NCBI): domain Eukaryota; kingdom Viridiplantae; phylum Streptophyta; class Magnoliopsida; order Malpighiales; family Euphorbiaceae; genus Euphorbia; species Euphorbia schlechtendalii. The sequence goes on along the minus strand of CATIWQ010060250.1, from coordinate 5,764 downwards.
GTTGTTGGAGGATGGCGTTCCCTGCGCTTGGATAAGAGCCATATTGCCCTTGGGGATATGCCACAAAATGGGGCAGTTGAGGTGCTTGGAACTGTGAGGCAATCGACGTACTCTAGTTAGGAACAGGCTGTTGGGTCATTCCTTAATAAAACGGCCCTGGTGTAAATGCCGGCTGCCCCATTTATCCCGGGAAGAATTGGGGAGGATTGGTAAAGTTATATCCTTGTTCCCCAATCGGAGCCAGGTTCAGCTGACTTTGTCCTGCCTCGAACTGATAAAAGGTAGTTGGGGGCACCATGAGTGAGGTGGGAGGTCCCCCTATTTCAGGCCATCTAGTTGGACCGTCATTGTTAAGGGTGACCTCCCGATTGGACACCACATTCTGAGCTCTCCTGGCATGTTGGTAAATGAGCATAGCTAGCTGTTTGCTATTGGCGAAGGCGTTCAAGGCAGTTGCAATCTCGGCGTTGAATGACAACTGCTGAGAATTTTATCCCATAAGGATGGGGTGATGCTCTCCCGTACTTTCTTCTCGTGGATTGGCCATAATCGATGTGCGTTGAACCGAATCCAAGTTTGAACCCAAGTCCTCACTTGAGTCAGTGTATGGAACCTTTTCCAGGTTGACCACGATTGGGGTAATATGGACCAGGCATCGAGCAGGCCTTTTCCAAGCTAAGATACACAAGCAGAGGGTCAGATGTGCATGTAAGATAAAGCTAAGAACGGTTTGTTGAAAAATAATGCTGCACTAGTTATAAAGAAAGTTTGGGTTTGAGAGTTTAAAGTTACATGTGTTAGAAATCAATGGATAATTGATGTCGGTTGATGTCCTCAAGTTGATATTTAATTAGGTGATTAATTGGTTGTGGTTGGGATTAATTAATGGCCGATTATATTGTTATTTAGTTATTTACCTATAAATAGTGCTAATTGTTCTTGTTGTAAGTACCAATGTTATTGAAACCGGACCGGACGTCTAACCGGTGAAGTAAATGGTTTACAATTTCATAGGTTTGACCAGATTCAATTTTGGTTCAACCGTTATTTATATTTTTATATGTAAATATTTAAATAAATATATATAAAATTATGCATTAATTAATCATCAAGTATAAATTATAAATAAATAAATAACTCACTAAAATTATAACACATTAAAAACTAAATATAAAAAGGAATTAATAACATATTTTTTTTTCTCTTAATAATTTTAAATAATATTTTAACTATATAATTCATCAAATATCTCAATACAATTATGACACATTTAATGTGATTAATGATTTTAGGAAAACAATTAAAAATTTTAAATACTAATATAATATATTCTATAAAAACAAGTAATAATTTAAACTAATTGATTTTCTACCTTGAAAAATTTAAAAATATTAATTATAAAATGAAATAATTTTCATGATGATAAAAACCGGGGTTTGACTGGTTTATTAGTTCACTGAATTTTTCCGGTTTGAATCTGTCTAGTACAGTTTTATATAGACCTGTTATTTTTATTCAACCAGACCGGACTCATTGCCGGTTCTCGGTTCAACCGGACGGTCCGGTCCGGTTTCAATAACAGTGGTAAATACAAAGAAAATATGACTTTATAATACATGTTTTTTTTTAAAAATGACTTTATAATACATATTACAAACACTCTTCATTTATGGTTATATCATTACACGTTATTATCATGACTCACATAATATATATATTTGTGTGTCATCTGCTTCATTCAGAAACTCACATCTCGTATTGAGAAATATGGCTAATCATACAAACAATGAACATTCGAAGCTCTTAAAAGCTCAAGCTCACATATGGAACCACATGTTCAACTTCATAAAATCAAGGTCTCTAGAATGTGCAGTTGATTTAGGCATCCCAGATATCATCCATACCCATGGCCAACCCATCACCATTTCCGAGCTCAATTCTGCCCTTTCTATCCCCCCAACCAAAGCTCATTGCCTTCCTCGTCTTATGCGTGTTTTGGTCAATTCTGGTATTTTCGCTAAAGCCAAAACCAACCGATACGAGGAAGGCTATGTTCTCACCAATTCATCTCAGCTACTCCTCAAGGACAACCCTTTTAGCTTAAATTCACTTATTGAGCTCAATCTCGATCTTGTATCAAGTCCATGGCGTTTTGTTAGTACTTGGTTGGTTAATGACGATCCTACCCCTTTTAGTACTACTCTTGGGATGGCTGCTTGGGATTATGCTGCTCAAAATCCTGAGATCAACAATTTATTCAACAAAGCTATGTCGAATGATGCTCGATTGGTTTCTATTGTTTTGATCAATGATGGGAAGGAGGTGTTTGAAGGAGTGAATTCACTGGTTGATGTTGGGGGTGGAACTGGAACTGCAACCAAAATCATAGCAGAAGCATTTCCACATATTCAATGCACAGTGCTTGACCAGCCACATGTCGTTTCCGGCCTAAATGACACTCCTAACCTTAAATATGTTTCAGGAAACATGTTTGATTCAGTCCCTTCTGCAGATGCTGTCATGTTGAAGGTACATATGTGCATATTGAATAAATTAAGGGTTGGTTTTACTATTATTGATTTTGATGGGTGAAAAACAGTGGGTTTTACATAATTGGAAAGACGAAGAATGCTTGAAGATACTGGAGCAATGCAAAAAGGCAGTTAAAGGGAGGGAAGGAGGGAAGCTGATCATTATAGACATGGTGATTAGTGAGGATAACCAGAAAGAGGATAATGAAGCCATTGAAACTCAACTATTCTTTGATATGCATATGATGGTGCTTTATGATGCCAAAGAAAGGAATGAAAAAGAATGGGGCAAGCTCTTGTCTGATGCTGGTTTTAGTGGCTATAAGATCACACCAATTTTGGGATTAAGGTCTATTATTGAAGTTTATCCTTGATGGTGTAAGAAGATCAACTATTTCGCAGTTTGATGATTTATTTTGAGTTGCTTTAGTTATGAGGTCTTGACTATCTGACCTTAAAAAGAGTCCTTCAGGGTTTCTAAATCCTCTTTACCTGAAGTATTGTAGAGGATCATTTCCTAATTTCAATAAACTTGGTATTTACGTTGTTAGTAATCAGCTCTTTTAGCTGAGTTTGGGTGCAAGTTGTGCATTTTTTTTATCATTATGGTTAGGGTTCTTTTACTTTTGACTTTTTGTTGGGTACCAACTATAATCCGCAAAACCATGAATACATTGGCAGATGTTTCTTAGCTTTAATTTTGTGAGCTATGTAATGAACTACCTTATTAAACTAGTTCTGAATACATATGTAAAATTAGAAAGTGACTTTAGTGAGTGGTAAGGACATCTTGAGAGAAATAAATGAGGAAGATGCCTATCCATATAAATGGCTAGAGCTCTTAACTTATATAGTTAATAAATTAATACATTTTTTAATGGATTTGCATACGTATAATATTAGGGCATAGATATTTTTTTTTGAAGTAATTGTAGGTACCAGTATTCGAACCCTGATTATCCTACTCAATTTATGGATGTACCACTCAGATTATGTCCAATTAACTAGGGCAAAGGTCTTAATTTTTACACATTGCTCCTAGATTATTAAGCACACAGTATAAAAGTTCAAACTATAGATGTTGGAGCTTGTAATCCGCATTTCTATGTTTACTTTTGTCAAGAAATCTTTAGACTATCATTCCATAAGCAAAATGAGGAAAAATATATGCATATTAGCCTAACCGTACAATCATTACTGCAACATGTGGTTTCTATTTTGCTAATTAAGCCTATTTAAAATTGACTTGCTGCTACTTATCCTCTTAATTCATTTTCTCTGTGGACTTTTCTGTTTATTTCAATGTAGATAATTCAAGAATTGAAATTTACTGCAAACCGTTTAACAGGTTCACGATCATTTTTTTTTTTGAAGAGAAATGGGTTGAGTGCTAATTAGGGATGAACATCCCAACTATGTTGGAGTCCCCGCTTATCTACAATGCACCCCAGCACAATACATCAAAAAGAGCGTGTCACAAATCGCGAATCGCCCAAATAATTACAAATGTATCATACACATAAAATGCTTGAATCAATCAAAAGGCCAAAAGCTGAAAAAGATAGTGACATATTCCTTATCTTTGAGAATGGCCAACATCGATGTACGTTAGCTTCAATCAAAAGGTTCACGACCATATACGCTTGCGTTCCTCATATAACTTTGATAATGTTTACTATTGGAAACTATAAAATATAAAAGGTAATTGCAAGTATTTTCGGCTTCCCCTCGTGATATGCATAGTCAATGGCAATGTCTGGACGAAAATTGAGACAACAAACTGGCGTCGATTGGAAAGTCTGACTAGTAAACAAATTCAGTTCAATAATAAAAATACAATTATATTTCAATTTAAATCAATAAGAAAAATAAAAGTTAGTCGCATTAATTAAAATTAGACCTGTTGGCCGGGCTTGGACTCACATTTTTTTTAAAAACCCGGCCCGAGCCCGAGCCCGTCAAAGCCCGAAGATTTATGGGCCGGGCTTGGTTTTTATATAAATACCCGAGCCCGTCCCGACGAATAAATTTATATATTTATTATATATTTATACATTAAATTTATTATTATTTTAAGATTTTATATTTTATCCTATTAAATTTTTATACTTGGTTACAATAAATGTTACTAAATATTAAAGATTTTAAGTAAACAATACAATTATATTTAAAATTTAAACGTATTTTAACTTTTTTTATATTTTTTCTATTAATTTAATAAAAAAATTAATAACAAATAAAATATTCATGGACTTGGGCCGGGCTTGGGAATGACCTTGTTAGCCCGGCCCGAGCCCGAAATTCTAAAGTACGGGCTTGGGCCGGGCTTGGGTTAACGTTTTTTGTAAAAAACCCGTCAAATCCGACCCGAACCCGACCCGATCCGGCCCGACCCGACCCGGCCCGCTCGACGAACAGGCCTACTTCAGAGGCTGCAGTTCAAACTTCACATTTCACTTCAGTCAAACAGTTAAAGAAAATATTCATTCTCTCTCTTCTTCTCTAAAAATTCTTTTTCTTAGTTCTTCATGATTTATTAATTTCAACTAACACAAAGCTATCTCCTCTTCCAAGCTGCAAAGGAGGCTTCTTTTTCAAAATTTACATCACCATTGCAGTTCCCTTGTTCATCATCGCTGTAACTTCTCCTTATTCGGTTTTTCTACTTGCATGTCAAATTGGGTTTCCTTCACTTTGGTTCAATTCGAAGCAGAACTACATTTGCTTCCAGTTGATACTTAAATAAGCTTTTCCCTGTCTTCACGGTTTATTTCTAGGTTTAAATTTGTTTGAATTTGGGGATTTTTTTACATGTTCTCTATGTTCTATGGTTTTTTTCCTTTTCCCATTTGTGGAGTCAAATTTGGATTAAGATCTCAGATTATCTTCAGTTGGATCATTTTTGTAATCATACATGAATAATTTGCTATTTTGTCTATGCTGTACTTTCGGTTTGATAATTCATTGTTTTCAATGTAAAAGGGATATCTGAGTTACCATAGAGATAAAAATTAAAAAGTATACAAACACACACGCTCGCCATAACTATTAATGATCTTAACTTATCTTGTAAACAAAATATTTGACAGGGTTTTACTCGAATTTGGTTCAAATGAGCTTTATTTGTAATTCAAATTAGAATTTGTTCAGTCATGGCATTCAAATTTGGATTAGCATTTGTTCTATGTTCTTGGAGTTAACCTTCAGTTGACTTGTTAAGCATATATATGTCT
>CATIWQ010060215.1:0-12264 GCA_949673415.1 Euphorbia schlechtendalii | reverse complement strand
TTATTAGTTTTTGTTTTGCTGCAAGTGTCTTTGATTTGGGTCCTTTCGTTTTCAATCCTATATGTGGCGGTCAAATTTTTCTTTGGGTTTGGGCTTCTCAAGATGATTTATGCTTCTAGCATCTGAGTTTAAAGTTTTTTTTTATTAATAAAAACACAGCTTATATATGTATCATATCTCCTTCATTTTTCTTATCTTATCTCATTTTACCTCTTCTCCATCCATATATGAATCGTGTCGTATAAAGTCGGTTTAAGTTTCAAAATTTAAACAAGAAGCATTGTTTTCTTTTGATCTCCTAATTCCCTCAAAAGCAGTTTTAGAATTATAATTTTATATTAAAATTTGACCCTGTTGCTTTTCAGGATCCTTGAATCCATTTGGACCAACATTGTTATTTCCTTTACCAACTCGAAAACATTTCTTAAATAACTAGGCTTGCCACACTTTCAACACCCCAACTTAGGTTTCTTGTTAGAAAACTTCTCATAATTTCCTTTAAACTTGTGTTTGTTCCCTTTGTGTTTAGATTCTTAGAGAAACAACCCTCTTCAAATATATTCACAGAAACATTACCAACTTGGTTTTTGCCCTTAGCATTATTATCAATTTCTTTGAGCCCGTAAAAACTCTTTAATCCTAAAATGACTTCCAAGTTGAACCAGAGTCAGCTCTTCTTTATTATGTTTCAAAGTATGTTTTCATGGTGGTGGAAATTTGTCTATAATACTAGATATCGAAATGGATTCATCCGTCTTTATATCATCTTGAATATCCCAGAATCCTTAACAACTCATTATTTTGTTCCACTACCAGTCTAGGTATCAACCATTTTATAGTTAATAAAGTTACTAACCAGAAACTTCTTACTAGAAGCGTCTTTTGCATTGTATTTTGATTCTAGAGAATCCCATAGCTCTTTTGCAGATTTAACATTTTGGTATACATCAATAAGGGAATCATACAAATCTTTCAAGATGTGATGGCGACAGATATAATCATCATTCTCCCATTTGCTACGATTCCTAGTTTGTTCCACTATTTCATCATAAAAAAGTTTTGGCATGGAAGTACTCAGAACAAACAAAACTTTCAGTGCAGTCGATAGAAAATGCATCTTCTTTTGCCATCGTAAAAATCTTGACCCTTAAACTTGTCCATTTTCTCAAACTTGCTCTTCATTTCCTTTACAGGTTCTCCATTGTCATTTTCAGAGAATAAGTTTGAATCTTTGTTGGGGAATACTTGGATATATTTGAATTCGTGATGAACATTTTCAGATTAAAACTTATTTGGCAGTTCTATCAAAATTTTCAATCGGATAAAATCAGAGAATCAAGAACTTAGAATGAAAATATGTTGTGAATATTTTGAACCGTATAAAAAAATTCGTTGGTTTGTCTTTCCAATTCACGGTTATATACTCCCAAGAAAAATATAAACAACCATCTAAAAATAACTGATTTTGGAGTTATTTTCATCGAATGACAGTTAATCACCGCAGACAACTGTCAACATAACTGCAGTATTTAAAAAATATATAGTGTGTTGCGATAGAGATGAGTTGTTGCGATCATGAATTTAAATTCCAGATAATCTATTTCTCAAGAGAACACAAATCACGAGTGTGAGTTAGTGTTGCGTGCGCGACACAGGTTGTGTCCAAAATTATGACTTTTTTGTGGCTAAAATAAAAAAATTAATGTTCGAGCTAACCTGGTAGCTTGACCCTAGTCTGGGGTGTTGTCCGCAATCCCATAAATCAAAATATCGTGATAAAACCCGAGTAAGCGCACTTTGCATTTTTCTGAATTGTTCAATGAAATATTACGATCGGATACTAGTCGATCCAATTACACTAATATACTAACAAAAACCAACTTTGAAAGAAACAAAACGAATAAAAAGATCAACAAATAGCAATAAAAGGTAAGCAAAACTTTTGCATTATCAAATCTTACAATTTTGTATGAAGACATATGGATATTGAAGAAAACTGCTACATGCATACAATTTTGGTAAGTTTCTTCTTTATTTGTTATACTACTGAAAGTTAGTGCTGGAAAGTGGTTCCACACGCTCATCCACTAACTGAGATTCTCCTTAAGATCCTCTTCGTGGTTGTTGAAGGTTCTTGCAAAGCAGAAGTCGTTGCAATGGGGGACTAGCCATGTGACCAGCATAGCCTTTCCGATGCTCAAGTTAGATCAGAATTAAGAGAGGAGGTAAGGAGTTTTAGTGTTAAGAATAACGTACCTTTGAATAGTGACCCCAGAGTGCCTTTTATAGACTTTGATTCACTCCTAATTAGGTTAGGAGAGGGATTTATATCCCAAATAACTCTATCTTAAATAGATATTTATCTCCTCAATATGATAGAGTTTGTTCTTGTACAAGGAGAAACCTGACTAGGATAAAACTGTCTTTATTGTGGATAAAGCTTTTATGAAGTAGAATCTCAGTTGATTTTATTCCTTAGCTAATGGGATCCTTCCAAGTGGACAAATCGACTTGACTTGATAGATGTCTGGCCTTATCCTCTTGTTGAGATAAGGTTAGACTTGGTCTTCTTTGGTATATTGAGGCGGCCTAATCCGCTTGGTTATCTAAGCTATGATGGACATGTACTTAGTGATAGTTTACTAAGTTATCACAAGTCCCCCCACAAGTGATGTAAAATTTCTTTAGGAGTTCAACCATCTGGATCCACTTGGATTGGGAGATTTCTTTATCGGATGAAACGTCAAGAAGCGTCTAGGGCACACTTCTAGGGTTTTGAGAGCGCGTTTGAGCACTAGCTTTAATGTTTTGAAACTTTTCAAATTTTGAATACTTGGCCCACATTGAGCCACGTGTCTTGCTAAGATAGTGGCGTTTCTTCGATTTTCATCCTAATCCTTATTTAAGGTTTTTATCTTCTCTCTCCTTCACTTTACACTTTCTAAAACTCTTTTCAAGCTTTTCCGACGCTAACCACTATTCTTCGTAAATTGCTCTTCTTCTTCTTCTTCCGACGAATAAAGTTTTCTCTTCTTAGTAATCTCCATTTTCTTAAATCAAGTAAGCGTCTCAACTTCTCTATGATTTCTCATTTGCTTTGTTGTGCTTTGATTTTTGAAAAATAATTATTAGTCATCATCTTGATCATTTCTGCAAAAATGCTACGTGACTGTTCATCTTTTGGTATGATTGTTTGATTTTGACGTGTCTTCATGTTTCAATTTTTCTTTAAGTTACACTGATTGCCCTTGTCACTTTCGATTTTGAAATCACCAACTTTGGATACTTACTATTTGTGTTTTGAAATCCCCAACTTAGGATACTTAGTGTTCATCACTTTTTCCGAAAATATTCCCAAAATAAAATTGTTCTTCATTTTCGGTGCTTGATCTGTGTAGCCAACATAGATAATATGAATCTTGTTTGTACCACCTTGAACTGACTTTAGATGCTTTAGAATCTATTTTGACCGCCTAGAATTTCGTCATCTATAACTAGTAGCCAAATGTATAGGGAATTTGATGAGCTAAATGAGCGATATTGGTGGTATTTTGAGAAACCTTTAAGCATAAATCGTATTGACTATGTCTCTTCCCTTAGGATAACCTACCTGCTTGAAGAGAACATGTCTGACATGAACTCAACCAAAGAGTGAGTGGATAGTTCTTGGGCTGCCTCTATCTCAAATTCTACCTCCGAATCTCATTCTTCCCAATCAGCCTGGGAAAAATTTGATAAGGAGATGGGTTGTGCTCTTGTAGCGCCTCAAAGGGTGATTCCTGAGGCCTTACCGTGCTCTTGTTCTTTTCCTGAAATGCCAACATATCATTATTGTCATTCAAGCATTGAGAATGGAAAAGAACCAACAAGCTATGTAGACACAAGTGGGGACCCGAGATGGGTAGCAGCTACGGGAAAGGAATTAGAGGCACTTGAAGAGAACCAAACCTGAGTTCATGAAAAATTTCTAGTTGGGAAAAGAGCACTTGCTTCAAAATGGGTATTTAGAATAAAGTACAAACCAACAGGAGAAGTAGAGAGATTTAAGGCAAGATTGGTGGCTAAGGGCTACAATCAATTTCAAGGAGTGGACTATAATGAGTCTTTCAGTCTAGTAGTAAAAAGTGTAACAGTTAGGCTATTATTAGCCATTGCAGCTACAAAAGGTTGGCCTTTACATCAAATAGATGTGAACAATGAATATCTCCATGGTTTCTTAGAGGAAGAATTGTACTTACAGCCACCACTACGATATAAAAAATGTCCTAAAGGAATGGTATGCAAACTGATCAAATCTCTATATGGGTTAAAGCAAGTAAGAAGGCAGTGGTACAGGGAAATGTCATCAAAATTGATGGACTTTGGTTTCAAATGGTCATTCAATGATCACTGTTTATTCATTAAGACAGATTATTACATTGGAATTGCCACATGTGTCGTTGTGTATGTAGATAAAATCTTAATTTCTATCTCAGAAGAAAGGTTTATAACTAAAGTTAAAAGCTATCTACACAAATCATTTACTATAAAAGACTTAGGCCCAGTGAAGCATTTTCTTAGATAGGGATCGCTAGAGCTAAGGAAGGGTTGTTGCTAACACAGGAAAAGTACATAAATGACATGTTAGAAGATGTAGGAGTCTTAAACTCAAGGCTAGCAAGGAGTCCATTGCCTGCAGGGGTGAAGCTTGCAGAAAAGGGAGAAAATTTTGATAAGCTTGAAATGTACAGGAGGATAGTAGGGAGACTGTTGTATTTGAATTTCACAAGGTCAAACATAGCCTTTGCCACACAACAGTTAAGTCAGTATATGCTTAATCTAGCCAAATATCATTTTCAGGCTGTAGTTCATGTCTAAAGATATATTAAGAGAACTAAAAACTATAGCCTAATGTATCCAACACAAGAGGAAGAGGCACTACAAATCACAACATATTATGATGCAGATTGGGGAGCCTGTCTTACAACTCAAAGATTAGTGATTGGATTTTGCATTTTCCTTGGAAAAGCAATGATTTCATGGAAAACAAAAAAGCAAAATGTTGTTAGCAGATCCTCTGTAGAGGTAGAATACATAAGTTTAACACAGACAAGTTGTGAGGTCAAATGGATCTCAAATTTGTTGACAGATTTTAGGGACAAATTTGAATCACCAATCAAGATGCACTGTGACAATGCTGCTGCATCGGCCATTGCTAAAAATCTTGTGTTTCATGACAGGATAAAGCATGTTGAGATGGATGTACACTGGATCAGGGAAATAATCACATCTGGTCTATTAACAGTTTCACATGTTTACTCAAAGGAACAACTTGCAGACATTTTCACAAAGGTTTTAAGTCACTCAAGCATGCTACCTCTCTAATTCAAATGGGAATTGTGACATTGCAGCACATCTCATCTTGAGGGGGGCATATTGAAGCACATGTATAAGACTAGATATGCTGCACTTGATAACAGGGAATCATAATTAAATAACAAACTTTCACCAGCTGTTAATGTGGTTGGAAAGTTTGTTATTCAGCTCAACCAATAGAATTACAACAATTGAATGTATAAATAGCAGATATACTGTAGCTTTGTAATTTAATTAAATTAATACAAAAAATACAATTTGTTTTCTCTCAAAATATACACTTCTTTATAACATTTTCACGTTGAGATCATGAATTTAAATTCCAGACAATCTATTTCTCAAGAGAACACAAATCACGAGCACGTGTCAGTGTTGCGAGCGCGACACCGATTGTGTCCAAAATTATGACTTTTCATGGCTAAAAAAATTTTATGTTCGAGCTAACCTGGTAGCTGAACCCCAGTCTGGGGCGTTGCCCCCAAACCCCCTAAATCCAAATATCATGATAGAACCCGAATTGGTGTACTCTGCATTTTTTCGATTTGTTTGATAAAATATTACAATCACATTGGTCAACTAGTCGATCCAATTACACTAAAATACTAACAAAAACCACCTTTAAAAGAAACAGAACGAATAACAAGATCAACAAATAACAATAAAATGTAAGCAAAACTTTTGCACTATCAGATCTTACAATTTTGTATGAAGACATGGATATTGAAGAAAACTAATACATGCATATAAAGTTGGTAATTTTCTTATTTATTTGTTATAAGATTTAAAGGTTAGTGATGGAAAGTGGTTCCACGTGCAAATCCTCTAACAATAAAAGGTAAGCAAAACTTTTGCAATATTAGATCTTCAAGCTTTTCCGATGCTAACCACTGTTCTTCGTAAATCGCTCTTCTTCTTCTTTCGACGATCAAGCTTTCTCTTCTCAGTGATCTCCATTTTCTTAAATCAAGTAAGTGTCTCAACTTCTCTATGATTTCTCCTTTGTTTTGTTGTGCATTGATTTTTGAAAAATGATTACTGTTCATCATCTTGTTCATTTATGCAAAAATATTAAGCGACTATTCATCTTTTGGTTTGATTGTTTGATTTTTCATGTTTCAATTTTTCTTTAAGTTACGTTGATTTCCCTTGCCACTTTCAATTTTGAAATCACCAACTCTGGATACATACTATTCATGTTTGAAATCCCCAACTTTGGATACTTAGTGTTCGTCACTTTTCCGGAAAATATTCCCAAAATAAAATTGTTCTTCATTTTCGGTGTTTGATCTGTGCACAACATAGATAATATGAATCTTGTTTTTATCATCTCGAACTAACTTTAGATGCTTTAGGATCTATTCTAACGCTTAGAATTTTAATAGGTAATGATGTTAAGCTCATCGTCTATAACTAGTAGCCAAATGTATAGGGCATTTGATGAGATGAACGAGCGATATTGGTGGTATTTTGAGAAACCTTTAAGCCTAGATCATACTGACTATGTCTCTCCCCTTAGGATAACCTACCCGCTTGAAGAGAATATGTCTGACATTAATTCAACCAACGAGCAAGTGGATAGTTCTCGGGTCGCCTCTAGCTCAAGTTCCACCTCCAACTCTCATTCTTCCCAATTGACCTGGGAAAGGTTGGACGAGGAGATAGGTTGATAGGTTGTGCTCCTGTAGTGCCTCAAAGGGTGATTCTTGAGGCCTTGTCTTGCACGAGGAGGATGAAAAGAGCCTCCGCTCGATCTATGAGGAAGCATGTGGCCACCCAAACCAACACTCTGAATAAGGGGAAAGGGAAGGCTCAAGAGGTTGTGAACAAGACGCCTCGCATCGAGATCATCGAGTCAATCCAGGATCAGAGTAACCTGGAGTTTGAGATGGAGGTGTTCACCTGGTTGAGAGATCGCGAAATCTTGCTACCCTCCAAGTTCCAATGTATCACCAATCCGATTGAAGGTTACTTCAGCATTTACATGGACCAGATTTGGTCAGGTTTTATTTATCCCTTGCCGGAAGGGATTTGCAACGTGTTGAGGGAATGATATCTTTGCCCGCCTAAACTGCATCCTAGCGCCTGGATCGACTTGGTGGGTCATTTTTTTATTTTTTAGGGTTTAAACTGTCATTTGACGTAGCGTTCTTCAGGCGGGTGGCCACTCTTAGGAAGATGAAGAATGAAGACCATTATCACTTTGTGCATCATAGCGGGTTTTACTGATTTTCCCATAAAGTAGACTCGATGAAATACTTTGAACAATATTAAATCTTTATTAGGGAAGAAGAACACCAACCTTGGTTCCCAACCATTTGGAATCTCGAGCCGCTCTGAGCATATGAATCGACTGGGGTAGATCCTAGGCTAGAAATCTTTAAGGCCCTTAGGAAAGACATGTGGTCGTGTCAGAATATTAGCTGGACAATGACAAAAACATTAAGATAATAAAGCCTGGCCAATCGGACCACATTTATAACCAAGGTCCCAAATGGTTTCCAGGTATGCTTACTTTGTCTTTTCTTTGTTTTATAGAACAATGCTTAATTTCCTAGATTTCAATCAACTCAAAAAATCTGTTGTAGCCAAGTGGCCTAAAGATCACAAAAAGACTAATCGGCGGGAGGAGCCTGAGCTATTTAAGAGTGATGTTAATGCAGTGTCCAAAGGTCGAGGTGGTGATCCAAAGAAGAAGAGGAGGAAAAGAAAAACAAAGGAAATGGATTTGTAGGCGGATATCCCCATAGACACATCCAATCCTTCTACGACTAAGAATGCACCTCTTGAGCCGGTAAGGATTCATTTTGAATTTTTTTGAAAGATCTGTGAAAGCTTTAGAAAATGTATATGAGAAGCAATAAGAAATACATAAAAAAGTACAAGAAAATTATATGTAAGTCATATCTTTTATGAAAAGTTCTAGAAAATGTATAATGAAAGCTATAGAGAAGTTATATGATTAACGAAGTGTTATCGCTTATCAGTTAAGTTCAGAAAAAGCATTATGTAATTCATATGTTATTTGAAAGATATATGAAGTGTATGTAAAAGGTAACATGAATGAGTCTGACAATGATTAATTTTTTTTAACAAAGTAAATTTTACTTTATTCATTATTACCATTGGATCAATTACCACAATGCTAATCAAATCATGATCAATGACAAAGTAATGAAGACTTTGTTAAAAACAAAATCACCGTAATAAAACACATAAGAATGTTGTAGTTTTTATGAAAAAAATATAACAAATGTTAAAAGTTATATATTGTATAAAAGTTATAAAAGGTACGTGGAATTTGTAGAAAAATTATGAAGGCACTAAGTCAAATGAAAACTTACAGGCTATATGATAAGTTATATAAAAGGTATAAAGAAAGATTTTTTTTTTTTTGCGATAGTTAAAGAAATTTTTTAGAAAGTGTATAAGAGGTGGATAGAAAAGTTACAGGCCATACGAAAATTTACACAAAGGTATGAGAAAAATTATATGAAAGATATTGAAAAGTTATAGGAAAGTTACGCATTATATGAAAAGGTGTAGGAAAGCTATTAATTTTATGAAAGATTATGAAAACAAATGTATAAGAAAGTTATAGTAATATGTAAATGAACATTTTTATAGAAAATGTATAAGAAATATGTTATTTATAAAATAATATAATATGTATAAGAAAGTTACCATGAACCTTAAACCTTTGAATCCTATTATTACTATTTTGTGTTTAAATAATTGAATAAAATATAATATGTTATTTCAAAATTTAATATATAAAAGATATAGGAAAGTTAAAAATACAAGAAAATGTCTAATACAATATATGAAAGCTCAAACTCTAATCATAAATAAAAAATTGTCTTTGATTTTTTATTCATGTTCATCCACCTTTGATTAGAGTTGTGATTATCTCTGACTTTATTAATGCATTACATTCTAAAAATCATAAATATTTAATATTTAAAAATCTAATTAATTATAATGATTAATATTATTATTTTTATATTATTTTCTTATTTTTTGAAATTAATATATTAAAAATAGTAAATTAAATTTTTGTAAATTTTTTATATTTTATATATATTAGTTGAATGAGTATTGCTTACACATTTCATCATCTCCAATATATTAATCAATTGATAAATTTTATCATTATCTTCTCAAAACTTGTTATTTTTTAGCAGTAATCGTTATTTATTATTCATTAGTATTTGTAATTATTATTTACGAAAATAATAATGATATAAATTTAACTAAACATGGATTTGAATTGAAGTTAAGTTGACATAGGTAACTTAAAATTAAAAAAATTCATAAAACGAAAATTGAATCTAAAAATAAAAATGAAAACAAAATTAAAAACACATCCTTTTACAATTGGTGAGTGTTGGAAATACCCGGTCCGTTCCTGAGCGGGTCAATAAGGGTCAAATGATCCGATCCAATTTAGTTATTTGGATTAAATTGAAAAGTTACAGAACTCAAGTAATTAATTGCAAATAATCAAGAGTTTAAGGATTTATTTACAATTAATTCATTTTTTATTATATATATACACATATGGACGTGTATATGGAGACTTGAGAATTCATTTTCTCTCGTCGGTGTGAATGAAATATTCACTATCAATTTGCAATCCAATCAATCAATTCTCTCTCCCGAATTTTTCTTCTCATTACGAAACATTGCAAATCGATCGTTATTGATCTTCGTCGCTGCAGAAGTTGTGGTTATATATCCATACTCCGACAAATCGTGAGAATGATCCGATTCAGCATTCAAGCGGCGTTCTTCAATCTTAGGTAAACGGAAAATGTTAGAATCCAAATTCGTTTCTATTTACGTTTTCCTTCATTGGTATCAGCGCGTGGTTGTTTTTGAGATGATTTGATATGTATATTCTGTTTCCACATATTCTGAAATTTCTGGAATTTCGTTTCCGGAATTCGATTTCGTGTTCTTCGTGAATTATGCGAATAAAGTGTGAAAATGGAGAAAATTTACTGTTTTTGGAGCATTTTAAAGATGTTTACTTGTTTTGGGTGTGATTTTCTGGAAAATTTATTATTCTATAGTTCATATGGAATGTTTAAGTGACTGGGATCTTTTTTTGCTGGAAAGTTCGTGTTTTGGCTGGAAAAAGTTTCGATTTTAATGTTATTTTGTGTAAATGTAAAATTTCCGTTCATTTTTTCGTAAAACGGACCATGCCAATCGACTCGGAACGTGAAAACGAGTCGTTCTGCCAAAGTCCGGTTGCCGAAATCGGCTTGAAAAGCGGCGCATACATGACACGCACCGGTAGGCTCTTGTGACATGCCTGCGCCTGTGTCACACGTGCCAGAGGGGTGGTTACTTACCGACGCGTGTCATCCACGCGCCGGTGGCCAGCAGTTCGCCCTCTGCAGAACCGGTGTACTGGTTAGACACATGGCGTGTTGCAATTGGTTGCTCGGTTCCGTTCCAGTGTTCACAGATGTACCGTGAGCTCTTTCTAGGGCTACTCTGATTGCGCCACGTGGCACTCATCCGAAGGTCAGATTATTTTTTCACGTTTTCGCTTTTTAAATGATGTCATTTTGCTCCGAAATTATTTTTACCTCCCATTTTCATATTTTTTGGATTTAATGGTGATTTTTTCAGAATTTTTTAAGGTTCAGAAAATATTATTTTTCATTTATTTTATGTTAATAAATGCTTACAAATTATGAGATATTAGTTTCTGAATTTTTAAAATATTTTCTATTGGTTAGAAAATAATTTAGAACCTAATGAAAAATAATTGAAAATTTTTCATATGTTGATTAATTTTGATAATTATTTTCTTCATATATTTGTATTAGTTATATAATTGAAAATAAATCATTAATATCCAAATTAATTATTATATAATGGTTGAATTTAATTAGACATGTGAAATATAATGTAATTGAATATATTTTATTTATATATTAATGTCTATTAATTATTTGTATGATAATTATTTGAATTATATATGTGTTGTATAAGTTTAGTTAAGTATTTTTAGTAATATACTTAAATTATCAACCATTTAGATAATGATTAAATTATTTTATATTTGTGATAATATAAAAATATGATAAAATATGTTTTTGTTAATTATTTTTGTGATAATTAAACATTAATTTATATGTGATATAAATTATATTTTGGTAATATATTTAAGTTAATTATTCATGTAATATTTAGCATTGACCTTTTGACATATGTTGTAGATGGTCAATAATGATGCAAATCCCATGTAATCCCGAGCATCTATTCAGTGGAAAAGAGCCAAGGAAAACTTGAGGAAATCAGTTCTAAAAAATGTACTTATTGTATTTATATATAATACATAGTGTATTATTTTATTGTATTGCATAGAGAAATGCAATTTTTTGTGTGTATTGATTTTATCATTTTGTAAAACATGGTTTTACAAATTTAATTTTCAATTTGTTTGAATGATCAATTATGTAATAATTAGATATCCGGGTTCTTTTTAAACTAATTTGATTTGTTATCACCAAGTTCGATCAAAGGAAAGAACTCTAGATCTAATAAGTTGACTTACGGTGATCATTATAAACATCATAGTAGATAGAGTTGTAATTTTTGGATTATAATACTTAGTGTATAATTTAATTCCAATTAGACATAAAATAATTACATACGTTAAGTATATTATGTGACAGTTGACAACAATGTTATCGAAACCGGACCGGACGTCGAACCGGTGAAGTAAATGGTTCACGGTTTTATAGGTTCGACCGGGTTCAATCATGGTCCAACCGTTATTTATATTTTTATGACATATTTAATATGATCAATGATTTTAGGAAAATAATTAAAAATTTTAAATACTAATAAAATCTATTCCATAAAAAAGTAATAATTTATATTAATTGATTT
>CATIWQ010060210.1:0-22012 GCA_949673415.1 Euphorbia schlechtendalii | reverse complement strand
AATACAAAATACCAACTAATGGATTTAAAAAGAAATTCAAGAACAGACCTCAAGAACAGCAAGGAATTCCAACCCGAAACCCAAAAATAAAAATCACAGAAGTAAGCATTGTTTGTGACGACAGTGCATGAAAGTTACCTCAATGATTAGGAAACAATAAGAGTTCAAGAGAAAAGGAGAGTTTAATTACCTGGGACCTTAGCAAAGAACAAAGATTGGGTCAGGCCAAGAAAGGACGAAGCGATTTCAGTACTGCGCAAGCAAAATGAATTATAGTTTGATGATCGAAGAAGAAAGAACAATCGAAGGGTCGTAATTTGTTCTATCAGTTGAAGCGGTGTTAATCAACAAATAACCAAAGATTTACTGCGGAAACCGAAGAACAAAATTAAACACATGAACATTAGAAGGTTTGGGTTTGGGTTGAGTGGACGAAAGTGGAATTTTTGGATTATATATTTCCTAGTTTCTATAATTCTAGATAAACACCTGTTTTATTTTATGTTTTAATTTTAAAAATTACAATTAAAAGTGATAAAATATAATAAAATTCCTTTATAATCGTAGTATTTAATAAATATATCATAATTAGTTAGAAATTATTATTAAATTAGTAACGTAAAAATTGATAAAAGACATTACATAATGCACCTAGATTTGAAGCTTTTTGTAAAGAGCAAATTTCATTTCATATAATTTCTTGTTGTAAATCAAAATAAATTGAACTTAAAAAGGTAACATTTAGAATTAATAAATGTTCAGTAAGGTAAATAATTATTTTCAAAAGTTACTGTATTCAAATACATAAATCAATACATCAAAACATCATATTAAACACAATTACAACTTAAAAGAATTAACAGAAGTACGAAAACATCAAATAACAATTTAAATATGTAATGATGAAACAGCAGCTTCAAAATGCTACAGACACATGTCAGCAAAAGTGAAAAAACTTTTCCAAATCAACAATTTATAACAAAATTTCCAAATTACTTAAAAATATATTGCTTTTGTTATAATTTTAGGTTTGGTTACTTGCGAATTAAACCCTTTCAAAAAGGTCAATTTCAAGTGAAGATTGGCCAGAATGGGCCATTTCGAATCAGGGATTTTCATGGGCTACGGGCCCATTGGAAAGTATACTGCGGGAGGCAACGGCTGGATATGGCGCGAATATGACGTGGCCAGGCGCCAGTTCATCATTCCCGCCAAAAAAAGCTTGCAATTTATGGGTATGAGCTTTATCGTTCTTTTCATTCTATAATTTCACATCAAAAAAATCGATTCTCAGATCTCAGCCAAAAATGAGCTCTTCGCGTTCCGCTGCGCCGTCAATCCCTTTCAAGTCAAAGAAGCCACTCCAATCTACGCCTAAATCGAAAGCCAAGTCCACTGATTCGGTCGCCACCCAAACCCCGGACAAGCCACCGGCGGGCATCCATTCCCGCCTCCGGAACCGCCGTGCGGCTCTCTCGGTAAAAGAAGTTCGGAAGGCCGCTCAAGAAAATCAAGATGCAGTTAGCCGGAATCAAACTGACCAGGCCGTCAAATCTGCCCGTCGACAGATCTCGTCTTGGCCCGACGATTACGCTAGTGGGGCCCGCAAGTCAGCTAGGAAGGCCGCTGACGTGGAAGAGCCTGCCAAGATTCCGGCGAAGTGAGTTTTCGTTTTGTTTCACCATAGATGCATAATGAAATTATACTGAAGTTTTAGTTTGATTTCTCTGCGTTTTATTCTTATTCTGTTTGGGTTTAAATCGCAGGTATGAGATGTTAGCTGAGTTCTTTGATTGCTTAGATAGCTCGATTCGGCTGCTGCGGCTGAAGGGTTCAAGGTCCAGTTTTACCAATATTAGCCCTAAAATCGAGTGCTTAACAGACAGGTACCTATTCAATAATCTTTCATTTTTTAGGGTTTAGGCTGTTCAATAATTGTTTAGTTTTTCTTCTTTTTTCATAATAACCATTTAGCTTTAGCATAAATGGGTAATGTTAAAATTCGGATTTGTACTGAATCAGTCCTCCTTTTGTTTATTAGGAGATTTTCTCATCGGCATTTAGCTCAACTGAAGTACATTATGCCTGAGGCAATTGAAATTACTAGAGTACTCTTGCTTGATGAGCGAACCAGCTGCATGAAACCTGATCTTCATGTATCTATCAATGTCGATGCTATTGAAATGGATTCCAATTTGAAATCGAGTAGTAAGAATCTTCAACTGAGAAAGGTTTTCCGTTCACGACTTGCAGATTTTTATAAAGCTCATCCACAGGTTTGTTTTCTCCTGCTATCTTTTAATTTATGCAATTTGAGTATATTTTTTTCTCAAAAATGATTTCGCCTGATGTTGCTTTTCCATATTCAGGGTGACGAAATTCCAGAAGAATTGTTGCCAGAGCCTTTTAATCGATCACAGCAAGATCAAGCCCTCAACTCCTCATCATCATCAACTGAGACACCAATTGATTCTTATGGAAACCAACAACAACCAGCAGTGGCTTCTCACTTATCAGGATCTTTCAGTAGATCCTTCTCCCAACAGGATGCTGAAAAGAAGTTGCTGAGCCTCAACAAAATTTCCTCTGGTGGTGAAACTATTAGTACTTCTCCATCACCAGTTCAGGTGTTGCCTTCCAATCATAGTGATGACAACAAATGTTCAACAAATTCTGAATTTTCAGCTTTGCCTGTTCAGCGCGTTACTGCAACTCCTCGCAAAGAGATAGACTCATTTGATAGGAATACCCCCATAAAAATAGGCGTCCATTCAACTCCTTCGAAAACTATTTTAACTCCATCTTCATCAATGTTGAGGACACCAATATCTCATCCACAAAAAAGAAGTTATATGAGTCCAGATGATGACCCTGCTTTCTCAAAAAACAAGTTAGTTAGACGCCCAAGACGAACCAGGTCCTTGAAATTTGAAAGTCCATCAGAGAATGTAGAGGATAAAGTTATTAAAATGGAGGATGTGTCAACTGATGATGATGATGATGATGATGTTGATGAGGTTTTGCGTATCCTTCCCAAGAGTCTTCTGCAATCGGTAAGCCTGTCTAAGATTCCCTCACTGTTTCAAGTTATTGAAATTTTTATCTACTGGTCCAATTGTGAATTGTATAACTAGTACTGCATATTGAATGCTGTTTTTTGGTGTAGAATTTGTTATTAATATGCTATATTAGATGCATGCAATAGTAGTTCTTTCAGCTTACTAATGATATATGGATATAATCAAGTAGGCGGGATTAATTATAATGATAGATTTTCTTTTTGTAATATCATGAAATGTACTCCTAAAGGAGCATATTCTTGATTTTACCTTCATTTAGCACACGCTTCTTAAAGCTGTAAATATAACTGACTCTGTTGTTTTGTTTTTGCAGATCAAAGAAAAAGAAAGAAAAGTTCAAGAGGAGCAGGATCCAGCCATTTCACAAGCTAAGAGACGCAGGCAGATGATTGCATGCCTTCCTAAGCTCTTTAACATGATTCATTTTTTTATTCAGTCCTTAAATAGATCGGTTATCACAAAAGCAGAGCTTATTCATAAGATAATTTCTGGCCATCTTGATATTGTGGATAGCAGTAAGCATATAGTATTATTCAGTATGAAGCTGTTGTATATTTCCTACAGTTGAGGAGTTTGATCTAACTTCCAGTTATCATGTCTTATATTTGCAGGAGAAATAGAAGAACAACTAAATTTACTTCTTGAACTAGCTCCAGAATGGATTTCTCAGAAATTGTCGTCCAGTGGGGATTTGGTCATCCGGTAAGTTAATTACTTTTTATCCTTCAGTTGTTATGCTTAGACTTTTTTATTAGCATCTGAAAATACAACCTAACTGACTGCTAATGGTTACTTGTAGAAAATAACCAGAATACATAAATCATTATGAAGAGATCAATAGTGTTTCTTACATTGCTTGACATTATATTTTCTCTATATTTTACAGCATCAACAAAATGTCAAGTGCTGATGTTGTACGCGCACGCCTTGAAGAAGCAAAATGACTGGAGAGGTTGCCGAAATTACTGCAGAAGTAGATTGTCTGAGACTTTTTGGTGGTCTGACTGGATATATTATCTATTTTGTGTTTTACTCATTGTACATGGAAAAATTTAGTTAGATGGGGCTAAGATATTCCATCAGAAAGGAAAGATCCCAGTTCTTGTTGTCATTGTAAAAAGCTTCTGATGAATTCTTATTCAAGCATTATATGTCTGCTTGTCTGTTCTTGTCAACTTTTTGGTTGTTAGAATTGACTTGAATTGTTAGTACGGTTGTTATAAAATTATGAATGAATGATTAGATGGAGCATCCTTCTGTTTTGGTCAATTTTACCTTGTTGCATTTCATCATTCTCCGTTTTGGAAAGAATATTCAGATAACGTGTTTTTCTTCTGGAAATCAGACATGAAGGACTCAAATTCAAAGCGACAATCTAACATCAAAATGTACAGAGACAGAATTGATGAATTCTTATTGTAATTAATCTAATGAGTTCACTTGGTGTCCATTTTTGGGGTTGATTTCTCTGTTATTGACTGACGTATTTATCTGTATAAACAGGATCTCTAAAGTCCTTGGGAAGAATACCTTTGGTGATCTGTTATTCTAATTTTCTTCCTTGTTTGAGGATTCATGCCTTATGCCACTTCAGTAAGGGAGGTTTATTTGTCAAGGTCTTGTAAACCTGCTTCTCTTCCTGCTGAAGTACCCATCTGCATTTGAGGTACTTTTTCCTCTTCGAATCTTGGTAATGATTGCTTTTTTGACTTAACCTGATCTTGATCACCTTCTTTGCCTAACAACAGCAGGTATAGTCCAACAATAACAATGGCTCCTCCTAGCAGGCTGAATAAGCCAACTACAAATTAGGCACCATCTACATAAGCTTTACCAAGCAAAAATATTATGATTTTACCTTCCTATTCGCAGCTCTTCTCCAAAGAAAAAGTATGCTAGCATTGCTACCTGTATTGTTGAAAGAGGACTAAACATAGTCACAAAGACCGGCCCTTTCTGTACGGTGCACCACAGCTGAATAAAAACTGTAATAGCACAGATAACAAATCCCTGCCCAACACCAGGTATTGGGTTATTTACATGCATAAAGTCGTCACTGATTAACATGTTTGAATGAGATGCTAGTTTATTGCACTTACAGCATACACAATGCAGAGCAAGTTAATGTCGAACCTAATGGCCCACGCTTCTGGTTTGTGTTGTGTGAACAAGGTGAAAACAGCTGACTGTGCAGCCCCGAGAAAGTTTATCCAAGCAGTTAGTGATAGCTGTGCAGGATACTTTTTCAATGTGTACACCTTCACAATATATACACATCTAATTTCATGTGAGCTAGTGCAATTATAGGCACAAGTTTGAAACATTTCAAGCTGTCTTTTTATAGGCCTAGTACATCATTAGCCCCGTGAACTTGGCCCGTTTTGCCTACGACCCCCTGAACTTTGAAAAAGTCACCGTCACCCCCTTCAACTTGCAAAAGTGCACCAGTTTGTCATCTGAATGCCCTGGTTTGTTTGACTTTTCAAATAAGTCATTTTTCTCTCTGCAACAAGAAGTTGACATGTGACATTTGAGGGTGCACTTTTGCAAGTAAAAGGGGTATCGGGGACTTTTTCAAAGTTCAGGAGGGCATTAGGCTATTTGAGCCAAGTTCAGTGAACTAATGATGTATTTGACCTTTTAAATATAATACCATATATAAAAGAACATTCATTGGAAAAGCTCCATATACCTGCATGATAAACCACATAGACCAAGTAACACAACTTGCAGCAAGAAGAACTGACCCTTCCATCCATTTCTTTTGAACAGGATTCTCGGTGATATGAAATGGTAGATGGTGCAAGCTTGGCAGCTTAGATCCCTTAAAGAAGGCAATTACCAAGGCCCCTGCCAATGACATTAAGGTTCCTACTATTTTAGCGATCCCACGAGGGTTCCTTACATCGACAACCTCCAACCTACATGTCAAAGCACTAACGTTTATATCAAAATATAGTGATGCAGGTAAATTTATCTCCGGAAGAGCAAAACAAGGGTGAATCCTATACCTCAGTATGATCGCAAATAGAAAAGTCATGCTGGGAATAGCATTGGCCATTGATGTAACAAAAGTCGGAGAAGTGTATTTCAGGCTTACAAAGTACATGTTGAGGGTTAAGCTAGCCCTGTTTTGCATCAGAAACAGACACTGAGTTCTCGATTCCTTACAACTTAGCTTTTAACTCTTGAAAATTGAGTTTCATACTACATACCCTAGAAGAGCAAGCACAAAAAGCTCCATAAACAAAAGGAATGTCATTTTTGGCCTCATTTTTCTGCAATAAAAATAAAATATTATAGAATATGTTGCAAAACATGCCAACATTATACAAATCTACCTGTTTTCTTGTGTGCACATTATGTGTGACATACCTTTCGAGAAAATAAGCGAAAGGAAACACCAGTATACCGCCTAAAATATATCGATAGGTTACATAGACATGAGGATTTAACCCATGGTTGAAGGCGGCTTCTGTGATGAAGTAGAGAAATGAAAAGGCAGTCTGAACAAAAATCAAGAGGAAATGTGGCATGTATTTCCATTCTATAATTCTGGTTGCATAGACATTTGCCATGAATACCGAGTGGTCCTTTTTCTAGATGTAGGTATTCCACCTGTTCTTGTTTATATACAACTCTATCTAATACTGTTTGATGTGCATACAAAAAGTTAATCTGCTACAGTGCTTACATGTTGCAAGAATCAAATTCTTCAAGAATTTCAATTTCAAAGGGTGCTTAGAAAATATGGTTGATTAGAATTTGGAAATGATAGATCATGCTACATTGTATATGCTTATTTCACTGCACACCACTGTTATGCATTACTACATATGACAAATATACTTGAAATGTCTCATTCTAATTCGGATGAATGTAGACATCAAATTCTTATAAACACAGGTGGTTAATTCATTCTCCTGTCATATCTTAATACTTTTGAGCTTATATGAATCAATGCAATACTAGTGAATAAAATCCTGTTATTGTTGTCTTCTCTCATGAGATCATCTGCAATTTTTATATTCTGCACGTAACATAACACATCGGACATCGTGCATTGTTTGATGTATAGTAATAGCTTTTCCAATAGTGAGTTTATACAGTATCCGAAAAAAGATATTGACTTATACATTTTATGCCCAGTATTGAAAGAATTAGATTCTTTCTGCCGTTTTAGTAGATGTATATTTGCCTCAATTTACAATTCATTGCAGGTGAAACTAAACACAGTGATTTTTCTTTTTATTATTTTGGATTTTAAAGGGTTAATTTCAAAAAAGTACCTTGTGGTATCGGCCGTTTTCAAAAGGTTCTTGTGGTATTTCGGATCTCAAAAAGGATTTGAGTTTTTGCACCGTTATCAAAACAGGGTTTTTCTATCAACGTCGTCTAAAATGTTGACGTGGCGGAAGGGCAAATTAGGAAATCAATAATAAAAAAGAAAAAAAAATTAAAAATGAAAAAGTAAAATCTAATTTCATCAATTAAAGCATTCGCCTCCTTAATCTTCATCTCCTCTATTCATCTCATCTCCTTTTCTTATCCTCTCTCCCTTCATCTCATCCCTTTTTTTATCCTCCCTCTGTTCACCTCTGTTAGAAAAAGAAGAGCTGGGGATAATTATATAATTTCTTATAAAGAGAAAGAATAAATAACAGAAATATTAGTAACTTGAAATACAATTATATGAACATCGTAATATTAAATATAAAATGATAAAATACCGAAATAAACCTTTTACTTGGAATAAGAGGGTTCTGTTAAGGTTCGAGTCGATTTCTTTAAAACGGATTTTCCCCTTTCTATGGCAAACTGTATCCCAGGATACAACAACAGACGTTAAGCGATCTCAACTGAGTATATAATTCTATCACCAAATAACGAATATCTAAAAACTTAGAGAAAATATGAAAGAGATTTTATTTCTTATCTCTAAGGTGTTTTGAATAAGAAAAAATGAAATCTATTTATAAGAAAATTCAATGGCACAAACCGTAAATAATAGAAAATATAAGGATCCGCGCATAGTACTGCATAGTAACCATCAATAATTTGTTGCACAGTAATAGGCAGTTGAATTCAATAATTTTCTTTTAAAATAATAATTCAACAATCCCCCACATAAAAGAAAATAGAACGACAGACTTAATTTGGTGATATTTATACAATTAATATTTGCATAGGATATATGGATTACAAACCTTGAACCTTCCCTTGTGAAAGTATATATACTTTACCGTCTGATTAGTAGACGCGATGTCCTTGAACTATTCTGACGTTTTATGTAAATGATGATATACCTCACACAAATATTAATTCTAACTCAATTTTTGGTTCTCATGGTTATGTTCGTATGGTCATGAACATCTCCTGGTTCTGCAAGAGTTTAAGATAATTAAGCCCCATTAGTTTCTTTTGAAGCGACCCCACTTCACTCTCACATAGGTGATGTCTTTTGCTCCCGTATTGATGCACAAGAATTATTAAAAGCATTTTCATTGCTTACCCTTAACCCGTTTTATCACTGTTTACATCATAGGAATGGATACGAGGTTACCCCACAGTGACATCACAAGGTCTATGCAATTAGGTTGTCCCATTAAACCAAGATCTTGGGATCTCCATTCAAACATGGTTGGATTTTCCTTCACATAGCGCCTTATATATTCATGGGCTTTAGTCCCATTCCTCTAGATGTCTTTTCAACTTGATCTCTGTTTAACCCTTTAGTTAGCGGATCCGCTAAGTTATCCTTTGATCCTACAAAATCAATAGAGATAACTCTAGTTGAGATCGGTTGTCTAACGGTATTATGTCGACGACGCATGTGTCTCGACTTACCATTACACATTACATTTTGTGCTCTTTTAATCACTACTTGATTATCGCAATGTATACATATTGCGGGCACAGGCTTAGGCCATTCAGGAATGTCCTCTAAGATTAGAAAGAAAATTTTCTGATAATCAAGCTATGGCAAAGGCCAACATGGTGGAGGTCCATAAGGACTCTAGAAAGGGCAAGCAACTTGGTAATCCCAAGTCCAAAATGGGATCGAAAGGAGGCATTAATAAGAAACAAAAGTTTAATGGAAATTGCTTCAATTGTCATAAGACGGGACATAAATCTTCTGATTGTAGATTTCCAAAAAGGATCGACAAGAAAGAAGTGAATGTTGTGGATGGAATTACACAAGATGTATCTGACATCGATCTCTACGCAGTAATTTCTGAAGTCAATATGATTGACTCGAACCCTAGAGAATGGTGGCTTGACACTGGCGCTACCCGGCATATATGTTGTAACAAGGAGTCTTTTGCTGGATTGACTCTTATAGAGAATGGGGAGAAACTTTACATAGGAAATTTTGCTACTTCCAAGGTGAAAGGACACGGAACTGTGATTCTGAAAATGACTTCTAGCAAAGAAGTCAGACTACAAAATGTCTTGTATGTTCTAGACATCAGGAAGAATCTTATTTCTGGGAGCCTCTTGAGCGCACATAGATTCAAGATGGTATTTGAATCTCAGAAATTCATTTTGTCCAAAGGGGGTATGTATGTGGGAAAGGGATATGAATGTAATGCAATGTTCAAATTCAATTGTATCTCTTGTAAGAATGGCTCTATTAATATAAATAAGAACAACGTTTCTGCTTATATGGTTGAGTCTTCTAATTTGTGGCATAGTAGACTTAGACATGTTAATTTTGATACGTTATGACGTTTAATTAACTTGAATCATATACCCACATTTCATATTGATAAAACACATAAATGTGAAACTTGTGTTGAGACAAACTTGATAAGATCTTCCTTTAAATCTATTGAAAGAAACTTTAAACCACTTGATTTAATACATATCGATATTTGTGACTTGAAATTTGTTCAATCAAGGGGAGGAAATAAGTATTTTATTACCTTCATTGATGATAGCACAAAATATTGTTATGTATATTTGCTTAGAAGCAAAGATGAAGCTATGGAGAAATTTGTACTCTATAAGCAAGAAGTAGAAAACAAACTTAATAAGAAAATTAAGAAGGTTAGAAGTGATCGTGGTGGTGAATACATTGCGCCATTTGGCGAGTTTTGCTCCCTAAATGGAATTATTCATGAAGTAAAACCACCATACTCTCCTCAGTCAAATGGAGTAGCTGAACGTAAAAATCAAACACTTAAAGAGATGATGAATGCAATGTTAACCAGTTCTGGTTTACGATAAAACTTATGGGGTGAGGCTGTTTTGTCAGCTAACTATCTTTTAAATAAGATACCACGTAAGAAACAAGACAAAACTCCCTATGAATTATGGAAGGGTAGAAAACCTTCATATAATTACATGAAAGTGTGGGGGTGTCTTGCAAAGGTAATGACTCCATTGACTAAACGAATGAGAATAGGTCCAAAAACGGTGGATTGTGTTTTCATTGAATATGCCGAAAATAGTAATGCATACCAGTTCCTTGTGTATAAATCTAAAAATCCTGGAATACACAAGAACACTTTGTTAGAATCAAAGGATGCTTCATTTTTTTAAGACGTGTTTCCATGTAAGGAAATAAACGATAATTCGAGATTTAAAAGATCTGATGAACTTAGCGAAAGTGATTGTCAAGTTTATCAATAAAACATTGATAATCTCTCATCAGTAGTTGAAGAAGATGATCAAAATTCTCAAGAAGAGAATGAGATTGATCATGAGGTAGAACCTAGAAGAAGTAAAAGGAAAATGATTGAAAAATCATATGGTCCAGATTTCTTAACATGTATGGTTGAAGCGGAACCTCAAACATACAAAGATGCTATAAGCTCCACGGAAAGTCCTTAATGGAAAGAAGCCATAAAGAGTGAAATTGATTCCATATTGCCAAATCATACATGGGAATTAGTGGACCTTCCTCCGAGAACAAAGCCACTAAATTCTAAATGGATTTTCAAACGCAAGCTAAAAACTGATGGATCAATTGATAAGTACAAGGCTCATTTAGTCATAAAAGGTTATAAACAAAAAGAAGGCCTTGACTACTTTGACACTTATTCTCATATGTCGAGAATAACCTCTATTAGGATGATACTTGCAATTGCTGCTTTGCGAAATCTTGAAGTATATCAAATGGATGTGAAATCTGCTTTTCTTAATGGAGATCTTGAAGAAGAAATCTATATGGAACAACCTGAGGGTTGTGTAGCTCTAGGTCAAAAAAAGAAAATATGTAAGTTGGTGAAATCTTTATATGGTTTAAAGCAAGCACCAAAGCAATGGCATAAGAAATTTGATGATGTCATGATAGCCAGTGGTTATCGCATGAATGAGCTTGATAAATGTATATATGTCAAAACTATAAATGATGGATATGTTATTCTATGTTTGTATGTTAATGACATACTCATTATTGGAAGCAATGAGAAGATGGTAAAAAGTACCAAAAATATGTTAAATTCAAGATTTGACATGAAAGATATGGGACTAGCGGATGTAATTTTAGGCATCCAAGTTAAACGTTCACCTTACGGTCTCATATTAACGCAGTCACACTATGTGGATAAAATACTAGACAAGTTTAACAAAGGTGATTTTGGTATAGCCAAAACGCCGTTAGATATCAGTCTACATCTATCCAAGAACAAAGGTGAGTGCATAGACCAAGTGGAATATGTAAGGGTCATAGGTAGTCTAATGTACCTTACAAGTTGTACAAGGCCTGAAATCGCTTATACTGTAAGCAGTTTAAGCAGATTTACGAGTAATCCTAGTAAATGTCATTAAAATGCTATCGTGAGAATACTAAGGTATTTACGATATACTCGTAATTATGGACTACGCTATACGAGAGAACCTGCTGTACTTAAAGCATATTCTGATGCCAGCTGGATAACTGACATTAAGAATTCTAAAGGTACAAATGGATATGTGTTCCCTATAGGAGGAGGAACAGTTTCATGGAAATCCTCAAGGCAAACAATTATAACTCGTTCCACAATGGAAGCTGAGTTTGTAGCCTTGGATAAAATGGGAGAAGAAGCCGAATGGCTACGGAACTTCTTAGAGGATATTCCTGAATGATCTAAGCCTTTGCCCGCAATATGTATACATTGCGATAATCAAGCAGTGATTAAAAGAGCACAAAATGTAATGTATAGCGATAAGTCGAGACACATGCGTCATCGACATAATACCGTTAGACAACTGATCTCAACTGGAGTTATCTCTATTGATTTTGTAGGATTAAAGGATAACTTAGCGGATCCGCTAACCAAAGGGTTAAATAGAGATCAAGTTGAAAAGACATCTAGAGGAATGGGACTAAAGCCCATGAATATATAAGGCGCTATGTGAAGGAAAACCCAACCATGTTTGACTGAGATCCCAAGATCTTGGTTCGATGAGACAACCTAATTGCATAGACCTTGTGAGGTCAGTATGGGGGCAACCTCGTATCCATTCCTATGATGTAAACAGTGATAAAACGGGTTAAGGGTAAGCAATGAAAATGCTTTTAATGATTCTTGTGCATCAATACGGGAGCAAAAGAGATCACCTATGTGAGAGTAAAGTGGGGTCGCTTCAAAAGAAACTAATGGGGTTTAGTTATCTTAAACTCTTGCGGAACCAGGAGATGTTCATGACCATACGAACATAACCATGAGAACCAAAACTGAGTTAGAATTAATATTTGTGTGAGGTATATTATCATTTACATAAAACGTCTGAGTAGTTCAAGGACATAGCGTTTACTAGTCAAACAGTAAAGTAAATATACTTTCACAAGGGAAGGTTCAAGACTTGTAATCCACCTATCCTATGCAAATATTAATTGCATAATGCTATCACCAAATCAATTCTGTCGTTCTATTTTTTTTATGTGGGGGATTGTTGAAATTAAAAGAAAATTCTGAATTATTGAAGTGTCGGTAGCCGCCATTTACTGTGTGGCTATTATGCAACACTATGCGCGGGACCATATGTTACTATGCACGAGACCTTATGTTTCCTGTTATTTACGGTTTGTACCATTGAGTTTTCCTATAAATAGGTTTCATTTTTTTTTATTCATTACACCTCAGAAATAAGAAATAAAATCTCTCTCAAATTCTCTCTAAGTTCTTAGTTATTCAATATTTAGTGATAGAATTCTACACTCAGTTGAGTTCGCCTGACGTCTATTGTTGTATCCTGGGAAACAGTTTGCCATACAAAGAGGAAAATCTATCTTAAGGAAATCGACTCGAGTCTCAATAGAACCTTCTTGTTCCAAGTAAAAGATTTATTTCGGTATTTCGTTATTTTATATTTAGTATTTTTTATAATACTTTATTTTTACGATGTTCATATAATTGTATTTCAAGTTACTAATATTTCCTTTATTGTATTATTTCTCTTTATAAGAAATTATATACTTATCCCTGACACTTTTTCTAACATAATTAACTATCAAGATTTAAACTGAAGCAACGGAGAAGTCAGATAGCAATAGCGTACACAAATTATGATGACATATAATGCATATCTATCACCATAACTAGGTTGAATCGGTAAGTAAATGAATTGCTTTACACGGTGAAATACTATCTTAAATTTCGTTTAATAGGTAAACCGAGTTAGAAGAACAAGGATTCCAATAAACTCATTGCCTAGCTAGCTAAATCGGTAATCTATCAAATCTTAATATCATGACTTAACTTTATTATTGATATTTTATGAAGACGTAATGTACAACCAAATAATGTATTATGGTTTCATTTGATAAGCACAAACTGTTCTTAATAATGTGAAATATTCGACCTCCTATGATCGAAGCATCAAATTTCAAACAAAAAGTCCATTTTTCACTTTTAACATTTTTAGTTAATTAAATTAGTGAAAACATTAGTATCTTCGTGAAAGTGATTATAAATGATAACAATTGATTGACCTTTAATGACAATTTGACTGTCTACGTGATCTTTTAATTGAGCAGACAACATCACTTTATTGCTTCATATGCATTTATCTATGCATCATTATCATCCTTTTTATTTCTCATCAGCCTTTCAATCATGGGCACTAAATTCGGGTTTCTCCGACATAGCAAAGCAAGCTTTGCAACTATACATTTTCATTAATAATGGTTTTGTGATCTGTGCATCTCTTCTCAAACAACATTCTAATTGTGTAAACCTTGAATAGTGTGTTCTTTTAGTATGGAATCATCTACTTCCATTTTATAACGCACATTCTTTTTATCACTTATTCTAAAAATAATTTTTTTCTGAGGACCCTTGGTACTTGATCACAATTCCCATATCTTCGAGCTTAATGAAAAAGCTCAAAGTCTTCAATTATCAAAGTCTCAATTGAAAAGGTGCTTCATAAGAACAAATCTGTACTTGACATAGTTGGCGGAGAGGGAACTGTAGTTACAACACTCATTTGATACCTTAGGCAAAGGCTATTGGATGAGTATCGGTATGTACTTGTTAGCAGAATTGTGCCCTCTGTGCTTTTATCTTAGCCCATTATCTAGTTCTTTTTAAGCTTCCTTTGTTTCCAAGATCAATTTTTGTGTAATCTTTATTGGGCTTTTGTAAATCTATTATTGTTAAGCTGTTTTGGGCCTTTAATGAGTTGTATATAAACTCTGTTAGTACTTTAGGGTTGGGTGCGCGAGTTTTGAGAGTTTCAGAGAGAAATCAAAAGTTTTTCCCTTTTTTGGCTCCGTTCGATGGCGATTTGCGTGGCTTCAATCTATTCTTGAAATTGTCTCAGTACGAAGGATTGAAGGCTTGAGCTTATCTTCATAGCGGTATGTCCTTGTAATCTGTTTTTTAGTTTGTTGGGTCTTTTAGGATTTCTTTCTAGGATTTCTTCTTTTTTTGTAACGAACCTCCTTGTGCCTTAGAGCAATCAATAAAGCATCTCTCCTTCTCCGAGCAGACGTACCTCACGTGGTTGATTGGTAGAAATACCAAAAATCGAGGGAATTGCACAAAAATAATTATGTGTTCTTTATCTTTCAGTTTTTGAGCTTGAGTTGTATGATTGTTTTATTTCTTTGCTAAATCGATAAATCTTGAGCTATAACGTAACATGTGGTATCAGAGCTTGTAGATATAGATATAGGGTCTCTACATCTTGTTGTATTTTTTTTCTTTCTTTCAGATGCCTGTAAATTTTCTTTGTGTATTTGATATCTGCATTTCTGCTGTTCTCCAAGAAAGCCCCATTTTCTAGGGTTGAATCTTTCTTTAGGTTAAATTTCTTTGTCGTAAGTTCACATTTTGCGATTCTTTAACCTAAGCTCTTTTGCAGTCAAATACCAATCTGGTTTGCGAAAAAATCCTCTAACTACAGTCTGATTTTTTTTGTTTTTCTTTTCTTATATTAGTGTTATAACCCTCTAAGTGTTACGTTTAGAGAATATTTGTACCTATCTTCTGATTCATTGAATTTCAATTGTTTGTTCTTTCTATTTTATCGTGAGGAATTCCACTAAGACACTTTTGGCATCTTTGTCGACTCCCTTGGTAAAAATTGCAAGGTACAACAATTTTCTGCTTCCACTTACATCTTTATGATTCAGAAGGCCCTCTGAAATATAAGGGTTCTGTGTATTGTAAGTTCCTTAAACTCTCTTCATATTAGTAGCACTGTTAAAAGAAGAACTTCTTCTTAAAAGAAGTGGAATACCGTAAGTTTCTTTCTTTAATTCTTTCTTTTATTGTGCTTTACCAAATGCATGCTTGAACCGACTCGTAGTCTTTATGCATGATAGTAAGCCAATTAATACTGAATTGATTTGTCTATGATTGAAAATGGGTATTCTGTTTATGCTTATTCGTTAGTTTCCTTAGGATAAGTTATAAAACATGTTTCTTAAGTGTTCTTGTTTGATTTTCTTCTAGTTTTTTATCTTGTTCTTTTCTACTGCCTATCTCTTTCTATTTCTCTCTTCTTGCCTTCTTCAACATGTCTATATCTAAAGTTATTTTAGAAAAGTTTGATGGAAAAGGTGATTATTTTATATGGAAACAAAAATTAAAGGTTGTAATGGTTCAAACTAAGTGTAATAAGGCATTAAATGGTAGAG
Source organism: Euphorbia schlechtendalii (assembly GCA_949673415.1). Classification (NCBI taxonomy): domain Eukaryota; kingdom Viridiplantae; phylum Streptophyta; class Magnoliopsida; order Malpighiales; family Euphorbiaceae; genus Euphorbia; species Euphorbia schlechtendalii. The sequence continues at coordinate 5,857 of CATIWQ010060210.1, read as the reverse complement.
CTAACCTCTCAGTTAATCTATCTAAAGAGGAGAAAGATGAGATAATGGAATTAGCTCACTCTACTATTGTTTTGAACTTGACTGACAACATTCTTAGGAGGATTAGAGGTATTGATGAGGTTGTTACCCTCATTGCTAAACTTGATGAGCTGTTCATGACTTCAAATACAGAAAAGGAGGCTTATTTGAAGGAACAACTCTTTAGCTTTAGAATGAATCCTCAAAAGAATATTGATGAAAATTTTGATGACTTTCAAAGATTAATAATTGATCTTGATAGTGCTGATGTGACTATATTTGAAAAGGACCAAACCATAATATTGTTAAATTTTATGCTTGATAAGTACAAATCCTTAAAAGAAGCTCTAAAATATGGTAGGGAAACTTTAAATGTAAATGACATCATTTCTGCTCTTAAGATGAAAGAACTTGAGCTTAAAACTGAGTTTAAGTCTAAGAGTCAAATTAGAGAAGGTTTAGTTATCAATCAGGGTAAAAGGTCTGGTAAAGCTATGTCTAAGAAACATAAAGGGAAAAATAATCAAGAAAATGGGAGTAATTCCAATTATGCCAATTCTGAAAATGAACCTACTAAGACTAAAAGGGAATACATATGTTATCACTGTAATAAGAAGGGTCATACAAAAAGGTTCTGCAGAAATAGGATAAATGATCTTCCCCCACATCTAGACTCAAAAGTTGCTAAGACTAATACAAATAACAGTAATATTGATGAAGTAAATGACATAGAGGCTCTAACTATAAAGCCAAATTAGGGATCTTGAATTCTGGATTATGGATTCAGGTTGCACTTTTTATATGACTTCAAAGAAAGAGTGGTTTATTGAATATCAATACTTAAAAGAAGGAAAAGTATTGATGGGCAATGATACTACTTGTGATGTCATTGGAGTTGGAAAAATCCAACTCATTGATCACAATGGGAACTTAATTCACTTAACTGAAGTTAGGCATGTTCCTAAAGTTAAGAGGAATCTAATCTCCCTAAGTCACTTAGATAAAAAGGGCTTTGAGTTTAAAGCTCAAGGTGGAGCTCTAAAAGTCACGAGAAATAACAAGTATTTGATAAAAGGTACACTGTTAAATGGTTTGTATTATCTTGAAGGGTCTGTGTATGTTGGGTCTTCTGATGTTGTTTCTGCTTTAGATAAGGCTCAACTTTGGCACCAAAGGTTGGGGCATATTGGCTTTAAAAGCCTTCAGATTCTTAAAAATAATGAATCTATTAGACATCCAAATTCTTTCAATTTGGATTTCTGTGAAATTCGTACTATGGGAAAATCTCATAGACAGAGCTTTGGTTCTGCTCAGTCAAAATCTAAATTTCCTCTTGACTATGTTTATAGTGATCTTTAGGGATCTTCATTTGTTCCTATGTTTCTTTCTAATTGATAATATTTTGTAACTTTTATTGACAATTTCACTAAAAAGATTTGGATTTATTTCTTAAAGAATAAAAGTGATGTGTTTGACAAGTTCTTAGATTGGAAAGTCTTAGTTGAAAATCAAACTGGTTTAAAAATTAAGATTTTGAAAACTAATAATGGCTTAGAATTTGTAAACAATCAATTTAATGATTTTTGTGTTCAAAATGGCTTAATAAGACATAGAACTTGCATTTATACTCCATAGCAAAATGGTGTTGCTAAAAGGTACAATAGGACCATTCTAATTAAAGTAAGGTGCCTTTTAATTGAATCTGGTCTCAATCATAGATTTTGGGCTGAAGCATCCTCCACTTCCTATTATCTTATCAATAGAACACCCAGTTCGTATATTGATTATAAATGCCTTAATGAGATATGGTATAAAAATCTTGTTAATTACAGTAACCTAAGGACGTTTGGTTGTATTGCTTATGTTCACAATGTTGAGTCCAAATTAGACCCTAGGACCAAAAAATGTATTTTTTTTGGGTATCCTAATGGCATTAAATGATATAAGCTATGGTCTATAACTAAGAACAAAATGATCATAAGTAGAAATGTTGTTTTTAATGAGAACGGTTTTCCTAAAGTCAGCATTGAAACTCTTGATGTTTTGCAGCAAGACTCCTCATTGTTTGAGGTGGAGGTTGACAATTCTGAGAGAAGAATTGTTGAACCTGAAGTGTTTGAAACTCTTCCTCACAATGAGAACAATGAATTTGAAAATAATATTCAACCTGAAGTTAATATAGAGAATGTTCAAAATACAAATCAAAACACTGTTAGGCCTAGATAGGAAACTAGGATGCCTACTAAGTTCAATGATTTTGTTCTGTATGATTGTAGCTATTCTAACTTAACTGATTTTGTTGTTCTTGCTACTGTTAGTTTTGAATCTGATGAACCCAAGTCTTATTCTGAAGCTAAATAGAGTAATTATTGGGATAAGTGGTTGAGTGCTATGAATGATGAGATGGACACTTTAGCTAAAAATAAGACATGGTACTTAGTTCCAAAACTTGAAGGGAAAAGGTTATTGGATGTAAGTGGATTTTTAAAAGAAAGCCACCAATTCCTAGAGTTGAATCTGAGAGATTCAAAGCTAGAGTTGTGGCCAAAGGTTTCTCTCAAATTGAGGGAATTGATTATTAAGAAATTTTTTCTCCAGTAGTCAAACATGTGTCTATAAGACTCATTCTATCTCTTACTGCTTTATATGACTTAGAATTAGAACAACTTGATGTTAAAAAAACTTTTCTTCATGGCAATTTAGATGATGAATTATACATGTGCCAACCTGAAGGTTTTATTGTTAAAGGCTATGAAAATCATGTTTGTCTTCTTAAAAAATCCCTCTATGGTCTTAAACAGTCCCCTAGGCAGTGGCATCTAAGGTTTGATAATTATATGTTAAAACTTAACTTTCAAAGAAGTAAGTTTGATCCTTGTGTTTATTTCAGTAAACTTCAAAATGACATGTATATATATCTGCTGTTATATGTTGATGATATGCTCATTGCTTGTAAAAGTAAATATGAAATTAACAATTTGAAATTAAAATTTAGTGCTGAGTTTGAAATGAAAGATTTGGGGCCTGCAAAAATAATCTTAGGGATAGACATTTACAGAGATAGAAAATCTGGTTTTTTAACTTTAACTCAAAAAGATTATATCAATAAAGTTTTATCTAACTTTGAGTTAAATTGTAATAAACCTGTTAGCACACCCATAGGAGCTCAATTTAAATTATTTATGAGTCCAAAACCTCTCAGTGATAATGAGTCTTTTTTTATGGAAAATATTCCTTATCAGAATGTTGTTGGATCTTTCATGCACTCTATGGTGTGTTCTAGGCCTGATATAGCCTATGGTGTTAGTCTTGTCAGTAGATTTATGAGCAATCTCGGTAAGGATCATTGGTCTGCTGTTAAGTGGCTATCAAGATATTTACTTGATTCTTCAACTTTGTGCCTTATGTGTAAGTCTGCCAAAAATAATAAAAGTAACATTGTTGGTTATTGTGATTCTGATTATGCCGTTGATTTGGATAGAAGAAGATCAGTTTCTGGTTACTGCTTTACTTTGGTGGAAATTTGATCAATTGGAAATCATGTTTGCAACATGTTGTTGCCCTTTCCACCACAGAAGCTGAATATATTGCTTTAACAGAAATAATAAAGGAAGCACTATTGTTGAAAGGTATTATAATAAGTGAACTTGGGATTAATCAGGAGTCTGTTAGTATAAGTTGTGATTCTCAGTCTGCAATTCATCTTTGCAAAAATTCGGCATATCATGAAAGAACTAAACACATTGATATAAAGTTACATTTTGTTAGAGATGTTGTGGCTGCTGGTGATGTTATCATCAATAAAATTCACACTAGTGTTAATCCTGCTAATTTATTAACTAAACCCATTCCTGTTGATAAATTTCAGGCCGCTCTTTAAAAGCTAGGTGTTGTGAGCTTTGACTCTGTGTCAAAGCATGCCCCTAGCTAACTTATTGGTGATTTCCCTTCGGAGGAGGATTGAAGATGCTTTATTTGGAGGCACAGTGGCCAAGGTGGAGATTGTTAGCAGAATTGTATCCTCTTCTTTTTAAGCTTCCTTTGTTTCCAAGATCGATTTTTGTGTAATCTTTATTGGGCTTTTGTAAATCTATTATTGTTAAGCTGTTTTGGGCCTTTAATGAGTTGTATATAAACTTTGTTAGTGCTTTAGGGTTGGGTGCGTGAGTTTTGAGAGTTTCAGAGAGAAATCAAAAGTTTTTCCCTTTTTTGGCTCCGTTCAATGGCGATTTGCATGGCTTCAATCTATTCTTGAAATTGTCTTAGTACGAAGGATTGAAGGCTTGAGCTTATCTTAATAGCGGTATGTCCTTGTAATCTATTTTTTAGTTTGTTGGGTCTTTTAGGATTTCTTTCTGGGATTTCTTCTTTTTCTGTAACGAACCTCCTTGTGCCTTAGAGCAATCAATAAAGCATCTCTCCTTCTCCTAGCAGACGTACCTCAAGTGGGTTGATTGGTAGAAATACCAATCATCGAGGGAACTGTACAAAAATAAATATGTGTTCTTTATCTTTCAGTTTTTGAGCTTGAGTTATATGATTGTTTTATTTCTTTGCTAAACTGATAAATCTTGAGCTATAACGTAATAGTACTTTCTTGTTCTCCTCTACTATAAATGATACGCAATTTTAAAATTGTAATAATTTAGTTGAAATTGGATAATACTGATAGTTAAGAGAGGAGAACTCAGGCAGACAAGTGTGCTCTCATACACATGGCACAAGAAACAAAGGTTGTGCTATCTTAATCGATAACTGGAACTTGTCTATCGAACTCGAATAAATTGGGATCATGATCAACAGGGATACCAAAATTGTTTTTAGCATAAGTTAAGTAAAGGTGTGTAAGGAGATGGAAGCAGATGGTACACTACACATGAAAAGACTATCTAATTCTGACACACTTCGAATGTTAGCTCAGAAGGTTGCAAAAGAACACAATGTAAATGAGATAACTCTTATGAATCTCGCTTCATTATGTCGGGGAAACCTAAACTTGGTCCTATTATTGCTCTTATTAGAAATCTATGGCCTACTAGGAGATTGAAGGAAGTAAAAAAAGTTAAAGAAAACATCTCTTATTTGAGAGATGAACTGGAAGAACTAAGAGTTTCCAAAAAGGATATCAAGCATCGTATAGAGACTTGAATGCTTCGTTGGACTCCGAGGACTATCAAAGTTTTGTTAAGCAATGTTGATAAGGTGACTACGGAAGCTACAACCCTTGTAGACAAAGCAAAAGCCAACCAACAATCTCGAATTTCATCAACCGCTTTAAGATGATATGAAGGTTCTTGAATTATTTGAGAGAATGCATAAATTAAATGAAACTAACTTCGAGAGAATATGTGGCCACGAAATCCTAACACGAGATAAAATTCCACTGATAAGGCATTTTATTCTGTTAGGGTGGTAAAATGCATTTAATGAAAAGGAGCTTGATAGAAAAAACATGTACTTGGCATAGTTGGTGAAGTCGTAATTTGCCATACCTCAAAACATACCTCGTGAGACATCGTCAATGGTTCCAATGAGTCATATGGTGGTTGTGACGGGTGTTGGCAGCTTATTAGATGTGTCACTTGATTTTAGTTTTTGAACTCTTACGGACAATATTGGGAATATGGAGGACGAGGATTCGTATTAACATCTATAATCTCAGCTATTATTCTTTTATATCCTCTTGAGTTTTAGTAATTTTTTTTATCATTTCAAACTTAATTCGTGAGAAGTGATCATTTTTTGCTTTGGTTACACCAAACTTGTTAGAATATCCACGAATATGATTACTTAATAAGTTTTCTAAATTTATTATTGAAGGAATTGTAAAAAAATAATA
>CATIWQ010060207.1:0-39392 GCA_949673415.1 Euphorbia schlechtendalii | reverse complement strand
TTTTCAGTGGTTGCATTTTATGCTCCATACCACTCTCTCATTTTTTTTCTTTTAAGCATATGTTTTTGAAGTACTTTGTACTTTGCACCCATTTTTCATGCTATGCTTTCTTTTCTTTTTTCACTCAATGAATGGTTGCAGATTCTGCTACGTACCATTCCTCACCTTTTGCATAAACTCATTGGTTATCCTCTCTTTCTTTTGATTTTTCTTCAATACCCTCATCTTTTATTGATCAATTTCAAAGTATTATGGCTATAATTTCCTAACACTTTAAACAAACTCAATACTTATATGACTTATTCGTGATTTGCATATAAAACTCATAGTAAGAATACTATTAGATATTACTCCACTTAAACTTTTCGGAAGCATTAAACTAGAACTATATAACTTATACTAATTCATGTTACATCGAAATATATATCGAAACTTACTTGGAATATTGCTCTTGAATGTTACTCACCACTCATCCTTGCCAAATTGATAAATGTTATGCACTAACATCAAACTTGTACATACCTAACACTCAACATAAACTTGGACAAATATTAGTAAAGTATAAGAAATGATAATGCATAATTAACAAAAATATCAAGAAAAATTTTCAAATTCTTTGATTTTTTTATTTTATTCAATTTTTTTGGATTTTACTGGATTTTTACAAATGTCCCCCCACACTAATGAACACAATGTCCTCATTGTGAGACATTATAAGAATAAAAAACTAAAGCTAAAGCTAAAGCTAGTCTAAAAATAGAATTGAAAAAGATAAAGTAAAGAAAAGAATAAACCCATTCTATTATGAAGGAGAATCCGATGGACTAGGAGTGAATTTACAATTTTGTCTCCTAAAGAATGAAAGTAATTTTCGAAGCATCAATTTATTACTTTTCTTTAGAATCTTCATGTCTTTCTTCATAACTCCAAGTTCTTCTTGGAAATTATCCAACTTTAGTTGCATGCTAGCGTTCCAATCTTCTGGAGCTTCTTCATCCTCTTCATCATCTTTTTCTATTTCGGTCATCGATGCTTTTCCTTTGTGATGGCTTATGGATGGATCAGATGGTCCAATGGAAGAATCTTCTTGAGTCAAGTTGAGTGGCTTGGTGCGATTAGAATAGGAGTAGAAGGAATATACACCATCATTTTCTTGTAGAAGTCTGGTGTTCTTCAAATAAGTTCCATCCATGTAGCGTAAATACTCACCCAATTGTTGAACATAAGGGAGTTCACCTCTTGCACCCAAGATTATGGTGGTGATAATTTCGGTCGCTCCATTCTTGCTTCTCATGCTTGTCGAGTTCTTCTTTATCATATCCCATATGATATCCACAATTTCTTCTTTTTGTTTCATCATCACGTATGAAAGAACAAACAAGTCTTTCTTTTGAACCTTTGTATTCTCTACTCGACAAAATACCAAAGTGGAAAGGTATTTGTGGAGAAGAAGAATGCATTTATCCTTAATAAGTTTGTTAGGAGAATTTTTGGGATCGAAGACTCTCTTACCCGATAAATTTGCCCAAACTCGATTAGGTTGAAATGAATCCGTCATGCTCGATGAATTAGCAATCTCGAAACCGAACCATTCACCCATCATCTCTCTCGTGACTGTGTATTGTTATCCTTGATTTCGAAATTGTATTACTCTCTTCCTTGAATCTTCGAAGTCGAATGTTACCAAACACTCGAGAATCCAATCTCGATTTTGTGGGAACTGCAAAGTCACAAATCTTGGAAGACCAAGGGCCGAAAGGTAGGCTTCCATCTCTTCACGAAGATTAAGAGTTTCCAAGAAGACTAGATCAAGGAATATCATCCGGGAGATATCCAATTTGCTTAACTTCTGGAATCTTTTACCTTCTTCTCTAGTCCTCAATGGGAAAGGAGAATCAAATTCTTCTTGAATTGATTGGGCTCCATTGTTTTGTGCTGCTCTCTTCACACGAGTCATATTGGTTTTGAAGAAAAAGGTTTGAAAAGGTTTAGATGCTTGAATGTAGAAGATGAGAAAATTCAGAAATTTGAATGTCTTTTAGAAGGTGTGGTGACTAGGGTTCAACTTAGACCTATTTATAGAGGTTAAATGGGTCTCTAATTGGTCATAAATGGGATTCTAGCCGTTTAGGCTCAAAACTAGCTGTTAATGGCAGTTACGAACATCTATCGCGTGTCTGTTCATGATCTGTAATAGTTATATTTTATCGTGTCACAATCACGAAGGCCTATCGTGATTGTGACTTTCCTCACGATAGAAACAGTATGTTTTGATATCCAATTATCATGAGGGAGAATTGAGTCACAGTCGCGATATTCTTTGCTCTTCAAATTCCTTCAATTTTTAGACTTGTACCTAAAAAACTTAGAAACACAAACACAAACAAACTTTGTTAAATACAAACGATAAATATTTACTATTATACCTTTAGTAATCATGGTGATGATAGCAATTGAACATCAACATCTTGTTGTTCAAATTTATTTCTATATTCAACAAATATTTACAAGCAAACATAAGAAAAGAAAACAAACAACAAACAAACAAACAAACACAACTAAACTTAAAAAGAAACACTATACAAGGTTCTAATCTGAAAAGAAAAGAAAACTATTCATGGGGGAAGTGATCCATTTATTCGGTTAATCTCATAGTAAGATTCCTTTAAATCTTGTTTTACATCAATCAGTAGATCATGAATGTCTTCAATTTTTCTACGAATCGAAAGTTGCCCTTCCATAAGGTCACTCAACCTTCCACGGAGGTTGGAATCTCTAAGCTCCTCTTCTTGTGCATTTTCCCTTTCTCTTTCTCTATCTGCTTCCACCCTTTCTTCCCATGGTTTCCATCCATAGGTAATTCTATCCTCTCCAATGTACCTTTCCAAGAAATTATACTCAAATAAGACTTCCATCGTTAACTCTGGAATTACATCTTCACTAGTAAAAATTTTTGTGGCATAAAGCAATCTTCCTATTTGTCCCAACAAGTTTGCCAAAGTTCACCACCCATACTCTGTCATTCCAGGATTTTACGCTGTAGACACGAGTGTTTCCATCATAATTCTTGAAATATCTAAAGGTATGCCATCCAAAATTTCTTGCAATACAAACAAATCTTCAGGTATGATAAGATCAAAATTGGACTTGCCAAACAGCGCTCCACTTAAATAAAAGTGTAGTGCGAGCAAACAAGGATCACAAATCCACCGGTTATAGGCAGATTCTTGTTTGAACTTGACTTAGCCAGTCAAACAATTCCAAGTTGGCATAGGATCCCAACCAGGTAACATCTTATTGAAGAATTCCCTTGGAAATCCCAAGTACTTATCCACTGCCTTCCTTGTCAACTTGTATTCCTTCCCATGATGTAGATAGACTAAGCAATTTCATCTATAATTCTTCCATGCCAATGTGACCAGTATTTCCATGCAACTATTCACATTATTCTTGAGAGTTAAATTGGAGTAGATGACAAAATTAAGTATTCGAAGATAATACATAATTCTATCAAAAACACCCAAATGAATAAGATTGTTCCTATGAATTGTAGAAGAACTCTTAAACTCAGCAACTCTGATCATTTCATAATGATCTCCTTCCTCCTCTGAATAAATTGAGAATGGTGCTTCATACCATTCTTGGATATTCTTGGGTTGAAAGATTCCGGAATTTGATGGAAAAACCATTATGTAATAAAGAAATTTGGTAAGAAATGAAGGGATTTTTGCTTGGAATAAGTTTGGATTTAGAAAGAAGATTTCAGAATGAAGAAGTGAATGATTGATGAACAGACGTGCATCAATTTTATAGAGTTTAGTGGAATAACTATCGAATAACTGCCCAAACTGCTGCAGTTATCGCACTGGTCACGATCGTGATCACAAGTCACGATCGTGACTTATAGAATTTTTAGAAATAGAAAGCTTAAATTAGGAATTCATGAGAGTGAATGGCAATCGCGAATGTGAATAGGGAAAATAGAAGAAAATCTTTTATTTGTCAAGAACTAAGATGACGTAACACTTCCAAGATGATTATTTCATAATCTTTTCATATCTAGAATAAGATTAGAAAATTGTATAATTAGGAAATGAAATAAATAGATATAATTAATCTCTAGAACACACTTGCCTTCCTGGACAATTTTATCTTTAGAACGCTCTTACCTTCCTCGGCAACGGCGCTAAAAGCTTGTTCTCCACTTTTCTACTGATAAGTTTAATAACTTTTTCACAAAGAGTTTGGCTATATATTAATGGTGCCAAAATCTTGCTCACGTAAAGTATAGGTGTTGTCAATACCATTTATCAAGATAGAAAAATGATGATAATTGCAAGTATACAGTTGCGATGTAGTTTTAAAAGATATCGAACCCACAGGGAAGGACTAGCTCTAAAGATCAACAAGGAAGACAGAATAAAGAAAATAAAATAGATTTAATATTTTGGATAAGAGGGTTAGAATGAATAATGAGTAAATATAGATATGAAAGATTAGAGAATCAAAATATATAGATTTTCCCTACGAAATAAGGATAGCAGAGAAAACATGCAAGTTCAACAAAGATGTCACAATTCACTAAACTAATCTAACAGACTCGGTTCAAAATACCCAGATGCTCAATTATTCACTGCAGAGCAATACATGAAATAACTTTTCTAAACCTAGCACAAACGAATTAAGACAATTATATAAACCTGGACAATGTCAATATTATGCTTAGTACAGGTCGCTCTCACATAGCCACATTTAGCAAGTTACCATTACAAAAATGTTGGCTCACTAAACAGCGTTATATCACAAATCCAGTGATTATACACGATATTGTTAACCCCAAAACTACTCTTAAAATTAACTCCAATGCATATAACTTGATTCATATAAAAGACTTAACACGAAATACGCATTATGACACATAGACATATCATAAACTTCGAAATAGAAAGTATAAGTAGAAAGCAAAGTAAAGTTGTAAGGTATGCAAGTGAAAGCTAAAGTTGATCAAATCGTATCCACTCTTTAATGGTAGTCGTCAATTCTCTCAATTCTTATGTCTGCTTTGAATTTAGTCTTAGCCCGTGCAGAATCTCCGCTAGGATGCTATTCTTTGCGAATATCGAACAAATGAATATTGAAGAATGAAAACTTTTATTGATAAGTGATTTGCAAGTACACTTATACAACAATTGCTCTAGAATATAGAGAAATCTAGTGATCGAAACAAGGATTCGAATCACATAAACTTTTTCTCGCTAACACTTATGAACGTAGCAAATTCTCTATCTATACACACACTATATCTCACTCAAGCACTCTAATACACCACTTGCTGCTGCACAAAATTGTGAGGTCATGAAGCCCTATTTATAGAGTTCGAAGGGTTGCGTCTATACATACAAAGAGTTATGTCCATTGGTCAATGATTGCATCACTTCATTGTGATTAGTTGAGAAGCTTCAATCTAATCCACAATGGATAGGTACCTTTTCATGATTGGTTGATTTCTGATAGGTATCTATTCCTTGGTAGTTGATGGCAGTTGATTATCCTTATTTGGTGGTTGGTAGTTAAGAAGATTAAACCAGAAAACCATCCAAGTCACAACCACAATATACAAGTCGCGATTGTGGATCTTTGATTGGCAAATTTCTATTTTGAGGAAGAACAAGTCACGACCGCGAATGGTTATCGCAACCGTGAATTGCATTTTTCTTCAGAATTCTCCTTGTAACTTCATCGATCTTTGACAGCTTCGATCCTAAGCCAAATCTTTAAGTTCAATGCATCTTTTTGCACCTTTTTCACTCTTTTTTTATAGAATTCCACTTTAGATCATTTTACTCCCAAGATTTACCTAGTAGCTGCATTTGCATAAAAAACAACTACATACCATGTGAAATCTTTTATATGAAGTATAAAAATGAATTCAACTATAGTGTCTAAAATTAATATGATAATAAGTGTAATTATACACTTATCATGAATCTGTATCTATTACTAGAGGAAGGGCGAATCTCTCCAATTATATCGATTCCCCAAGCCGAGAATGGGCAAGGAGTAGATAAGTTGAGGAGGCCCGAGGGAGGCACATGGCTAAGGTTTCCATAGATCTAACATTTGTGGCATTTCTTAATCTTCAAGATACAGTCTACGACCATAGTGGTCCAATAATATCCTTGAGACTAGATCTTCTTGGCCAGAGCCAAGCCATACATGTGTGGACCATAATCACCTGTGTGCATTTGTCTAATTACTATCAAGGCCTCTTTCTCATTCAAGAAGTGGAGTAACAAACTCTCTAGAATGCACCACAACAAGTCATTATCAAGTAGCCGGAACTGGATGGCCAAGCGATAGAGAGAAGTGCGCTCTGAGTTTGTTGCCCCCTTAGGATAAATCCCATCTTGCAAGAATCGAACAATGTCTAAGTACCAGTAACCAGAATCGAGTCCTCATCAACTGTTACTGCTCTGCAATAATAGGGCTCATTGGCAGATTGAAGAAGTAACGGTTTAATGGATTGGGTATGGGGTCCTTCCCACATAGAGGCCATAGTGGTTAAAGAATCTGCCATTTAATTATCTTCTCATAATACATGACAGATGACGCATTTATTAAACTTAACAGAGCCTACTCATGCTGCTTTTAGATAGGGGTGAAGTGATTCCTCCTTAATCTCCCAATCACTGTTCACTTGCTAAATAACCAAAGCCGAATCCCCGATAATCGAGATTTCTTTGGCTCTAACCTTTCTCAATGCTTCCAAACTGAATAAGCAGGCTTTGTATTCTACCCCATTATTCGTGATTAGGAATTCCAAGCACTTGGACAATGGAATGACTTCATTCTAAGGTGTGATCAAGACTACACCTAAGCTTGCCCCTTTGCAATTCATGGCACCATTGAAGTACATGGTCCACTCCTTCTTGACTTCCTCTACCAAGGATAATTGTTTGTCCGGGAACTCTAGGTTTTCCACATAGTTGGAGTCTATCACCTAATTGTCTAAGAATTTGGCAACTGCTCGGCCCTTTATGACTTTCCTTGTGATGTACTCGATGTTGAACTAAGAGAGGAGCAACAACCACCGGGAAAGCTTGCCCACTGATGTGGGAGACTAGTATAAGTACTTCATGGGATCGACCTTAGCCATCGCCTACACTTGATACAATTGAAAATAATAGTGCAACTTCTTAGTCAGCCATACCATTATAGCGCATATCTTTTCCACCACTGTATAGCGGGTCTCATACTCTAGCAATTTCTTATTGAAGTAGTATATTGCATACTTCCTCTTGTTATCATGTTCTTGCACTAGCATTGCCCCTACATATGATTCTTCAATGGCCAAGGAAAGAATAAGAGGGTGCCCTGGGATAAGAGGCTTTAGGACATGAGGTTTAATAAGATATTGCTTGATCTTTTCAAATGCATTCTAGCAATGGTCATTCCATACCATTGGTTGTTGTTTTCATAGTAACTTAAAGATTGGCTCACAAATGGTAGTCAAGCGGGCTATGAACCTACTGACATATCCGGGTCTATTTCTATGCCCCTTTAGCTCACAATGATCCGCAATATCTTGTTGGAGGTAACCCCAAATACGCACTTTTTTACGGAACCTATCAAGGATTGCCGAATGATCTCCTGAGTGTTGGATTTAACTAACATATCATCCACATACACTTCTACCTCCTTATTGATTAAGTCATCTAGTAGGGCCGTTACAGCTCTTTGATAGGTTTCCCCGACATTTTTCAATCCAAAAGGCATGACCTTATAGTAATAAAATCTCCACTTGGTGATGAAAGCGGTTTTGATCTTATCTTTAATAGCCATGAGGATATGATTATACCTCGAGATGCCATCCATGAATGAGTACATAGCGGCCTGAGCAGCACTATCAACCAAGACATCTATATGAGGTAAAGGAAAGTCATCTTTCACCGAGGCCTTGTTCAAATCTTAGAAATCTACACACACCCAGACCTTCCCATCCTTCTTCGCAACGGGATGATATTGGCCAACCAGTTGGGGTACTCCACTACTTCCAAAAACTTGGCTTCTATTTGCTTGGCTACTTCTACCTTCACCTTCTCAGCCCATTTAGGTCGCAATCTTCGTAGCTTTTGCTTGACAGGTTTGACTCGTGGATCGGTTGGAACTCTATGCTTGACGATTTCTCTATCAACCCTAGGCATGTCTTCATATGACCAGGCGAATGCTACCACATGTTTTCTACGTACATTTTTTATCTCACGTTCTTCCTCAAGAGTCAAATCTCTCGAAATCTTCACCATTTTTGGTGACTCATCCATACCCGAATTTATTTTATGCAAAGAAGTATTAGTTATGCTAAAAACACTATGCGTATGATCATGAAAATGTATGCTTCCATCTAGCGAAACATCACACAAGTAAGAAAAGTTTAGATTCATGGAATGAAAAGCCTTGTAGGCAGAGTTATTGACATCAAAGATATTACTAATATTAAAAATTACATCAGAAGCATCATTCCCCTCCACATGTGGAGGGTTTTCTTTCATCAAGGTGGATGGCTCCTCAAGTGCAGACTCAACAAGAACAGTCTTCCTTCCCTTGACAACGGCTTCAGTGATGATTCTTGCAGATGCAGCTAGCAGATTCTCCTTGGCGCCTCCTTCCTTCTTCTTCATTAGAATGGCCAGGGCTCTGATGATAGCCGTGATGGCCTCCTGCATGTCATCCTCCATTGGTTTAGATTCAGTTTTGTCTTCAATGAACATTTTCGCCTTACCCTTATCCTTAATAGCAGCCATGACCACCCTAGGAGCCACAACCTGGTCCTCCTCTTCCAGAACAATCCCTTCCTAGCACTCAACTTTCTCTGAGCCATCCATAGATTCACTAATCGGAGCTAACATACACTCCCTTCGGAAGTCATATACATCCCCAAAAATCTAGAATCCTGGCACTTCTTCCTCATTCACCAAGACCGGCTCGCTATTCCCCAGGTACTGTTTCCCCCCTTTGATAGTACACATAGAGACCATATTGTAGAAGGATGGTTGCTTGTGTTTGTAAATCTTGTGCTTCGGAGTAAATCCCAATCTAGCCTAAGGAGTCATTAAGAGGGGGTTAATGGCATCCACCATTCCTTGATGATACTTGTCAAGTCCTTTACTAGGACAAACCCCTGCCTCCTCATTATTCTTTTCAAACCCGTCAAGAAATAACGGTACCCCGTAGGTATTTTCTTCTTCTTCTTCTTATTTTCTTAGCTGATCATAGCCACCCTTAAACCTTTTGGTCCCTACTTCACAAAAGCAGCCGCCACCATCACTGACTCTTTATCCACATCTATAATTACTGGTTTTCCTTGATGCACTAGTTTTATCTTCTAATGGAGCGTAGAGGGGATAGCGCCAAGGGCATGGATCCATAGCTTCCCCAACAATAAGGAATAAGACACTGGTATATCCAGTACCTTGAACTCCACTTCTGATTTCAACCCGTTCAATATCATGGCCGTTGTGAAAGTCCTACGACCCTACACTTCAAGTCATCATAAGCCCGGATGGCTGTATCCAACATTTCCTTCATATTCTCGTTTAGGCCCAAATGAGGCACCACCTTGAGTGGGCACATGTTGAGAGCCGACCCATCATCCACCATCACATAAGGGATGGAACTATTAAGGATATTGATCTTGATGAAGAGGGCTTTATTGTGATTTTGCTATTCTGGTGGTAGGTCCAACCAGTAAAAGGTTATGGCTATGCTTTTTTTCTCTCAGAGGTATCCCCTACCCTATCGTAGAGCACATCTCAATCACCAAAGTAGTCGGTGTTCTTTGCATCTCCATTAGCTTTTGAACCAATCCTCGGTGGTGTGCCTCAGAGATGCGTAGGAGCTGCCATTTGCTATACTTGCACTATGTGGTGCTCTTGAGCTGATTGAACAAGGGGTCGACTTCTAGCTCATTCTCATTAGCCATAGGAGGTAAGGGTGGCTTTGTGTGATCCCTTGTAATTTCTTCAACAAAAGAATTCCCAAGCTAAAAGGAATTGTTTTTGAAAACCTGACCACTATGGGTTACTCTTAAGACTATGTTCTCGATCACCCTTGTTTCTGCAGGTGTTTGCCATGGGTACTGTGGCTCCTCTCTCATCCTCTTCACATTCTTCAATCGATAATCATCCAAATTAATCAGTCCCTTACCATACAAGATCTCTCAACCCTCAACCAACGGGGCGCCATCCTCATTTTCTCTTCTCTGGGACTTTAAAGTATACCCATCCAAATCAATGGGCTTCACCTAAACCTTCATCACTTCTGGATTCTCCTCCTCTTCATTCACGCCTTTTGCAATGTAGATAGATTCGAACAGGTCGTAATCTTCCATTGTACTCTCAATAGACATAGGGAATGACCCCTTGAATTCACCCCTTCCCTACCATAAATATGCGGTGATCCCACTCTCGTAGGTGATATTCAATATTGATCCCCGTCTCTATAATGTCTATGAAGCTTAGGTACTCATTCAGAGATAGGTGATCTCGAAAATCTAGTTGTGCCCCTTCAATCAACATCTACATGACTCACTCCGTGGGTGGTTTATGCGTGATCACCACTTCGATGTACATCCACCTTTGTGCATATGCTCTGAAAGGCTCATACTCATCCTTCTTGAAGGCCGCCAGGTCCCTTATTCCCAATTTGGGCCTCTCCATGAACATGAAGCTCTCACGAAATTCCCAAGATATGTGCCTCTAGTTTCTCCTCATAATGGGTGACTGATTCATGTACCACTCACCTATGTTCCTGTTAAAGAGCAAGGGAATAGGGTGGCTAGCATTTCTTCTGATAGGCCTTATGCCTGCATGAACTCCTCAAATTTGATGACATGGAAAGAAGGCACCTCGCTTCCACCATACGAGGGCATTCCCCCGAGGTTAAATCCAGGACAACTACACTACTTTCTCCCTCCAACATTGACGAGGTATCTTCTTCTTCCATCGCTGCATATGGAGGTCTCTAGTTATCAATAGACATGACGTGCTCCCCTTGACTAGCCTATGCTACCATTTTCAACTATTGCTCTTCTGGCAAGCCTGAGTCAATAACACAAACTGAGTTCCCAATCTCATTTTCTAATTGATCCAACTTTCTTCCTTCCTCTATTAGCATCTCAAGGCTCGTTATCCTTAGCCTGAACAACAGCTCATTATGAAACTAGCGAGTTCCTTCCATTATTTTACCTATCATTGCAGGCTCATACATCCTTGTCTTCATCACCACCTCAATCGACATCCACATTCAGATGTATTCGTAAAAACTCTCCCTTTCATTCTCGGTGCATGCTATCAGCTCTCGCATGTCGATCCTTAGTTGTTCAAGGAACAAGAAGTGCTCCTTGAATGCATTGGAGATCTTTTCCCAACTCTCCTTCACCGCCCTTGGTGGAAAGGTGTATCATTCTACAACTATCCTTGATAAAGAACAGGGGAATAACTCAACCATTAACTCATTGGATAAACCTTTTGCCCATAACATAGCCTCAAACTTGAGAAGATGGAAAGACATTGAGTCTTTTCCATCTAACACAAGCATCCCACACAGATTGAAATCTTAATCCTTGCGTTGAAAGGACCCACCAAAACCTTGAGAATTGGCTCCCACTTCAAGAGTAGCCATGACACTTCTCTTGTCTACTCCATCCTCCATGACCATTACGAACTCTCGAGTTGCCTCTCCTATAGACCGCAACACATACTTCTCTTCTAGCCCAGAGTTTATCATCCTAACCGCTCCATCAAACTAAGGGAGCAGGTTGGTCTTGGTGCTCTGCTTCAGCATGGACTCTGCCACCACTCCATCCTTAACTAGCTTCTAGATGACCTTCAAAAGATCTTTGTAATTATTCATGTGCTGGCATACTGCAACATGATATTCTGCTTGTACTCTCATTTTCTTCTTGTACTCTCAGTTAGGTGGTGACCAGGTTTTCAGGTTATCTAACTACTTTAACTCTTGCAACTTTATGAATAGAAATCCCATATTGGCTTCATACGGAGAGATTCCATTGTATTCTTCCTTGGATAACCTTACCACTGCCACCAGCTCAGACTGGACTAATTGTACTACAACTTGTTTACCCTTAGACTACAAAGGGTTATTGGATGATGATCTTGAGTCATTCTTCCTGGACCATGTTTTATAGGCAGGCTGTCCTGCTGGCGCCTCCAGGGATTCGATACTCTCCATTCGTTTCACCTTTTCAAACACCTCATCATAGGAGGAAAAGTTATCCACCCCTAATCTCTTTCTATAAGCTGGCAAGGCTCTAGCTAGTAGCTTTGCTATCATCTCCGGCAAACTGAGACGTTCCTTACCTAGGTGGCCATCCATCTACTATAGTACAGCTTGAACATCTCCCTAGGCTTTTGCCTCACAGCCTCCAAGTTCTACATAATCATCTTCAACTAGGAGTTGAAGCCGTATTGCTCCACTAAGTTGCTGACAGGCGCTCTAGTTGTGGGACACCTTTGTGGGCAAGTTGTTATACCATTGATTTGTTAGAGCTGCCAACGTTACAGTGAATATCTTAGCCATCATTTTATCATTGACTCAACGGGCTCGCATAACCATCTCATAATTCATCAAATGGGCTTGGGGGTCTCCTTCCCCGTTAAACTTCACCATTACAAATTTCTCCGGGAGCCACTCATCACTTACCACTATTGGTGGTGCTAGATAACTACCAGGTTGGAAGCTTTGGGTATTGATTAGCATGAGTAGCTAAAAATTATTGCCACAGCTCCTCTATGTTGGGTTGGAATGCCAAATAGCCCATCTCCAGCCTGGCCTAGAAGTTGTACTAACTGTAAGGGCTCTGGGGATAGGAAGGACCCATAGGAGGAAGTGCTGAACTAGGCTACGCCATGAATTGACCTAGATACAGTGTCAATGGCACGTTTAAACCCGCGTCATATCCAAATGACAGAGTTTGAAAAACTACCCCATACTGGGGAAGAAACCTTATATAAGGGGGATGAAACCTGAGGATGGCCCTCCTGGCCTCATTGATACCGCAACAGGTTGAAAACCTTGTTGATGACCCGATTGCTTGGGTAGAACTGACTGATCCATTACTAGCTGATCTGCCATCACTTTGGCCTAACCACTGCTTCTTGAAGCCTAGCATGCGACAAAACCTATCTGACTGAACCTGGGGTGAAACTACGATTGACCGAAAACCTGTGAGGTCCCTACGTTGAACTGGCTACAGGATGATGGGAATGTGTGAGGAATAGAGCTAGGTCTCCTAGCCATAGGATGATTGGCGATGGTGGGACCTTAAAGATTCCCGATGACCTCTTGATCAGACAATTGATCCTCCTACTACCTAGGACAAGTAATGAACTACATTGCTTAGGTGAACTAGTCACTATAGAGGATGGCTCTAAGAGCATTAGCTGTCTCCTGACTTGACCCTAACTACTGGGCCGCAGGCCTATCATGAACTCCCTAATTATATCACCTTCAAGTAATATGTTGTTCTGCCATCTTAATAATCTATCTTATACCAAACATTGATATTTGCTTTAAACTAAACCCTTAACTCGAATCTAAACCTGAGTCCTCACTTGATCCATTTAAAGAAGACCCTTTACTGGTGATTCTACTCGGTGAGCCACGATGGGAGAGATTCGGATGAGATGATGAGTTGACCTTCTCTAAGCCTATGTTGAAGCAAACATAATCAACCACCATTAGAAATGAAATGCATGCTTTATCGACTTGAGATTGATGTGTGGAATGCTTATGAAATGGCTGCGATACAAGGGTTAGTATGCTATGATGATGAACAACATTATCGCTTACTTAAGGATCTAGCTTAATGGTAAGTGGGTTTGCAAATCCCTTTGGAACAAACCCACGAGGGTTGCCTATTATCCGTGTAGTAATAGGCTATCTCAAAGTTTTTAGGGGGATTACATCATAGGGATGTGAAAGGGTATGTTTGTCAATCCATTTGAATTAAACTAACTATGATTAAAGTTTGTCGTACTACCCGTGTGGCAATAAGTAAAGGGGTGCCGTTTTGGAAAAAAGGTGGTAAGTTTACCAATCCCTTCGGAAAAAATAGATCGAAAATGACAAGGGGTCGCGTATTATCCAAGTGATAATACACTTTCAATATTGAGAACTAATCGTAACAGATTACCCTCGATGAATTCAAGTTCAGGTAAAATGGTGTGTTATACCCTATGGTTTTAAATGGACAGAGGTTCGATTGTCAAGTAGGCACTGCTATAACCATGGGTGATCTAACCCTAGGTGACGCTTCTAGATCTAGGTTTGAGTTTGGGTAAAATGGCATGTTATACCCAATGGTTTTTTACGATCCCAAATGGATAGAGGTTTGACTGCCATAACCATGGCTGATCCTAACCTTAGGTGACGCTGTCTCATCGCATCTTTTAGATCTAGGCAGGAGATATAGGGTTAATAACATGTGTGTGTAATTTGTGTATGCATAACAAATCGTGGTTAGCATGATGCTGAACATGAAATAAACATGGTGATGAAATGAACATATAGCACAAAACATGCAATGTATCACTTCCAACCTTATGTCACCCACACGTAAGGTTAGGCTTCTTAAATCTAGGCTTGGGTCATCTTAATACTATGAAGTAATAAGGAATGAACCTGCATAAGATATGCATTTTTTTTGGTAAACCTAGGGGAAATATCCATGGTTTCCTTATATGAGTTTGGTCATGGGTTGTAGAAGATTCTTGTTGCACTATGATACACTCCAAGCCTCTCCCCAAATAGGTGTGAACGAGGGAGATACTTGCGATATGGTAGCAAGTGATCCACTCGGTAAGTATCTTTGGTCGCCAAGGAAAGATAAATGATACTTTCACAAGCTTCATGGTAAATAAGGCATCCTAATCTTAAAGGTTAAGCCATCTAATGCATATTCTCTTGTTCCATATTTTAAATGTGGATTAACTCATTTGATGACTTTTCAATACTCATCTAAAATCTTTCAAACTTGTTTTAAGTTTATAGAAAAATATCCCTAGTAGAGTCTCCATTGTGAGCGGATGACGTTTAAGCCGCGCGGTCGTTGCAAGGCAGGGTGTGTTTTTTTTTAAAAGAGGAAAAGGGTTCGATTTGAAAATGGATTTCCACATTTAAAGACTCAAGACCTAAATCTCCATCCTATATTATAGAGTTGCCACTTGGATTAGCTCTTCTAGGAAAATATGGTATAACTTAGATTCATTTTCCTAATCCATACCATAGATTAGAGAATCGGGTTCAGATGAGTTACTTACTTTGTCGTAATTTGAATTAAGTTACACTATGCTAGAAACCACGTTTATAAATTTCGAACTAAACTAGATATTTTTTGTTTATGTTTTAATTTATCGCGCATGCATAAAGCGATAAATAAATTATGGAAAATAAACACGTAGGAAATTAAATGCGCCTAATCTATGGGGGATTAATTACATCTTTGGGATGGGGGAATACAAATTGCCTAACTACGTTGAAATCTAAGGGATACAATCGCCTAAAAATACATTGATAACTAATGAATATTACATTTGATTTCAAAATTAAATGCGATACCCAAAGAAAATTAAATCCTAACATTCATCTAACCCTAGTCTACCTACATCCACAAAGGTTAGCACAAAAATGACACATCACACATAGTTGCAAATATGTTCAGTTTGATCTTTCGCGAGACCCGAGCGGTCTAATTCAAAACAGCAAGAGATTTAAAAATTCTTCCGTGTAAAAAGGGTTCATTTTTTGCACTTAAGTTATTTACTCATTTTATTGATGAAAATGCCACATGTTAATATTTGTTGGGTAAGTTATCCAGGAACTTCGATTCCCTTTATAGGGTTTTCTAACACACTTCACAACAATATTGGTGACAATAAATCTAAGTCCAAATACACAAATAAAATAGCGTTACTAAAACCGTTCCAAAAGGGGAACCGTTAAAGTTGGAAAAATAATATCCCAATAGAGGGGAACCAACTTAAATCATTGGAACACCTTTCAAACCGATTTCAAGTTCGTAAAATCCTCAAACATACACCTTATGTTACTAAAAAATTCAGATTTTCAGTTTGAATAGTCACCATTGACTCTCTTGAATATGGAATGATGTTTGAAAATTTTTGGAACATTCTGCCTATGTTCTTCTTGGAATGCAATGTCGTTAATGGCATTGCTAAAGTCATTAACAACATTAGGGATGTCGTTAACAACATAGCAATGTCGTTAACTTAGTTGCCAAAATGTTCAAGAACACTTAAGAACACTTCAAATTCAAACTTTTCTTAGAGATATCTCTCTTGCTCCCCATCCTTTTTGCTAAGTTGTCATCATTTCCCTTCAAACTAGGAAGTGAAAAATCTTTTCCTCCTTTGCCTATATTCCAGCACAAAGTCGAAACTCGAAGTAAACCAAGCAGAGGGAGGGACCCAGAGAAATATCATCTAACTGGCGAAATTCAACTCCTTGAGGGAATATGGATAAAAGAGGAAAATGTTTTTCACTTCTTGGGTCGAAGGGAAATGATGACAACTCAGGAAAAAAAAGAAGGGGAGCTCATTTTTGTGAAAAGAGAAAGTAAGAGAGAGCTCTAAGCAAAGTTTGAATTCGAAGTGTTCTTGAGTGTTCTTGAACATTTTGGCAACTAAGTTAAGGTCTTTTAACTCATAGTGACTAATAATTCTAGGATTAGAGAGTGCAAGTTCATGAAAAGAGCATGAACTTGGGATATTAGGGTTTATTTAATCAAGTTTGAGGTTTAGTTCTTCATTTATCTAAATTTGAGTTGTGTAGGAAATTAAGCAAGCTTTGAGGTTTAAAGTTTCTTTGACCACTTCTTCTAAGTTCTAACTCAATAGAACTTAGTATAAGTGTTCTTAGCAAGCATCTCCACTAATTTGGAATACTTGTTCCTCTCATTCATTTTCAACCAATTTTATAGTTTTAAGTCTCTTTCAAATTCTATACTTGATAGAAGAAGGATTATTACCTCCTTCTTCATCTTACCAAGACTCACATTTAGGAGGTTTTCACTTCCCTCAAAGAGTAGACTATTACTCTTCACTTTTCAATAAAACCACAAACCGAACTAAAGAAACAAGGAGGACTTTTCGGAGATTTTCATGGACCTAGCGAAGTGGATTCATGGTTGAGTTCTTAGAGTTGTGCTCAACTTGTTTATTCTTGGTATATATGCTTGAAGTGTGAAAATGTAAAAAACTAAAAAATTTTCTGTTTCTGCTTCTATAATACCGTTAACGACATTACATTCTAAGAAAAACACAGGTAGAATGTTCAGAAAATTTTCAAATATTGTCCTATGTCAGTGGTTACTATTCAGACTTAAAATATGAGTTTTTTTAGTAACATAAGACGTATGTTTGAGGATTTTACAAACTCGAAATCGATCCAAAAGGTGTTCGAATGGTTGAAGTTCGTTCCCCTCTACCGGGATATTATTTTACGAACTTTAAGGGTTCCCCTTTTGGAACGAGTTCAATAACACCATTTTATTTGTGTATTTAGGCTTAGATTTATTGTCGCCAATATTGTTGTGAAGTGCGTTAGGAAACTCGATGAAGGGAATCGAAGTTCCTGGATAACCGACCCTATAAATATTCACATGTGGCATTTTTCATCAATAAGATGAGTAAATAACTTATGTGTATAAACTGAACCCTTATTACATGAAAGAATTTTTAAATCTCTCGATTTTTTAAATTAGACCACTCAAGTCTCGTGAAAGATCAAAACGAATATATTTGCAACTACGTGTCATGTGCTATATTTGTGCTAACCTTTGTGGATGCAGGTAGACTAGGGTTAGATGAATGTTAGGATTTAATTTCCTTCAGGTATCGCATTTAATTTTGAAATCAAATGTAATATTCATTAGATATTTATGTATTCTAGATGATTGTATCCCTTAGATTTCATTTTATTTAGGCGATTTGTAATCCCCCATCCCAAAGTATAATTAATCCCATGTAGATTAGGCGCATTTAATTTCCTACGTGTTTACTTTTCACATTTTATTTACCGCTTTATGCATGTGCGATAAGCAGAAACTTAAACCGAAAACA
The DNA here is from genome assembly GCA_949673415.1 of Euphorbia schlechtendalii. NCBI lineage: Eukaryota > Viridiplantae > Streptophyta > Magnoliopsida > Malpighiales > Euphorbiaceae > Euphorbia > Euphorbia schlechtendalii. Next base: position 21,234 of record CATIWQ010060207.1, on the reverse strand, counting down.
TATAGTTTATTTCGAATATTATAAACTTGGTTTCTAGCATAGTGTAATTGACATCCATCTTCGGATGTATTCACAAAAATTCTCCCCTTCATTCTGGGTGCAAGCTATCAGCTCTAGTATTTCGATCCTTGGTTGCTCTAGGAACAAGAAGTGCTCCCTGAATGCATTGGAGATCTTCTCATAACTTTCCTTCACTGCCCTTGGTAGAAAGGCGTACCAGTCTGCAGCTATCCCTGATAAAAAATAGGGGAATAACTCAACCATTAACTATTAGAAAAACCTTTTACATGTAATAAAGCCTCAAACTTTAGAAGATGGAAAGACGGTGAGTCTTTTCCATCAAACACGGTATCCCGTATAGATTGAAATCTGGATCCTTATGTTGAAAGGACCCACCAAAACCCAGAAAACTGGCTCCCTCTTCAAGATTAGCCATGATGCACCTCTCACATATTCCAGCCTCCATGACCATTACAAACTCTCCAGTCACCTCTCCAATGCACTACAAAACCTGCCTCTCTCCTAACCTTGAATTTATCATCCTTACCACTCCATCAAACTGCGGGAGTGGATTGGTCTTGGTGCCCAGTGTCAACCTTGGATCAGCCACCACTCCATCCATGCCTTCAAAAGATCTTTGCAATTACTTTTACGGTGGCCTACCGCAACATGGTAATTGTAGAAATTCTACTTATCCTCTAGGCTAGGTGGTAATTAGGTCTTCAGGCTATCTAACTAATTCAATTCCCACAGCTTGGTAAAGAGAAAGCCTAGGTTAGCTTCATACGGAGAGATTTTATTGTATTCTTCCTTTGATGACCTTACTACCGCTACCAACTTAGATTGGACTAACTATACTGAAACTTGTTTACCCTTAGACTATGAGGGGTTAGTGAATGATGATCCCGAGTCATTCTTCTTGAAGTACGGGTGGTGATCCCTTATAATCAGGTTTTGGAAATGCTTGCTTAGTTCGCCTCAGGGGTAAATTCAATGGGGTCAATCCCTATGTCTAGAGAGAGCGTAGTGGAGGAGTATGACCTATTCGACTAGGTATACATTACAGATGAAGCAAATGAGGGAGTGGATGATGTGAGGAAGGTTAAGGCGAAGCCCATAGATTTCAATGCTTACACCTTGATGTCCCGAAGGCAGGGGGATAAGGATGATGTTAGATCGGTGGAGGGCGAAGAGATCATGTATGGCAAGGGGCCAATTAACTAGGATATGTATCAGTTGAAGAAAGCCAAGAGAAGGAGAGATGAGGCATAATACCCCTAGCAAACACTTGCTGAAACAAGTATGATTAAGAATGGAGTGCTAAGGGTAACTCGTAGTTGCCGGGTTTTCAGAATAATCCCATCTAGCTTGGGAATTCATCAGCTGAGGAAACAATAAGGGACCATACAAAGCCACCCTTACCTCTGTTATCAATGAGGATGAGCTAGAAGTTGACCCCTTGGTCAATCATCTCAAGAACACCTAGTCAAAATACAACATATGGCAGCTATTACGGTTCTCTGAGGCACATCGACGAGGACTAGTGCAAAAGCTAATGGAGATGGAAGCAACACCTACCACTTTGGTGATTGAGATGTGTTCGACTATTGGTAAGGGGCTACCTCTTAAGAAGAGCCCGAAAATCACTTTCAAATGGTCAGACCTACCGCTAAAACATCAAAACCATAATAAGGCCCTTTTCATTAGGGTCAATATCTTTAACAGGTCCATCCCGTGCGTAATGGTGGATGACGAATCAACTCTTAACCTTTGCCCACTTAAGGTGTTGCCTCATCTGGGCCTAAATGAAAATATGCTAGAGAAGTTGGATACTGTTATCCAAGCCTACAAAAACTCTAAGCATGGTGTTGTGGGGACATTCACTAAACGATGATTGCGAATGAAGTAAAGGTGAAGGTGAAATTCACAATGCTTGATATATCAAGGTCTTATTCCCCATTGCTAGGTAGGCCATGGATCCATGCCCTTAGCGTAGCCCCCTCTACTCTTTACCAAAAGATTAAACTGGTTCATCAAGGTAAGCTAGTTACAATAGAGGTGGACCAGGAGTCGGTCATGGCAGCAACGACCTTTGCGGAACAGGGGTCGAAAGGATTGAGGGTGGCTATGATTAGTCATGAAGAAAGTAAGAAGAAGAGAATTCTTATAGGGTACCACTACTTCTCAGCAGGTTTAAAGAGGATCATGAAGCGGAAGAGTTCATCCCAAGGAACTGATTAGGCAAGTATCACTAGGGGATGGTGGAGGCCATTGACCCACTTTTACTAACTCACAAGGAGGGAATGGGATTCACCCCGAGGTACAAAATCTGCAAGCATAAGTGACCATCCTTTTGCAACATGGTTAATGCCAATGCTATTGAAGGGGGTAGGCAGTATCTGGGGGGTTATGAGCCAATTATGATGAATGGAGAGGAAGTGCCAAGTTTAGAGATCTTCAGGGACATGTATGACTTCCCGAATGAGTGCATGTTGGCCCTAATAAGTGAGTCTATGGATGGCCAAGAGATGGTTGATTACCCAAAAGGGGTTGTTCAGGAGGAGTTTTGAGCTGCAATTCTTGATATGGTTGTTGCCTTTTCCAAGGATAAAGGAAAGGCTAAGATGTTCATTCAAGATGAACTTGAATCTGAACCTATGAAGGACGAGGTGTAGGAAGCTATCTCTACTATCACTCGAGCACTAGCTATCCTAACTAAGAAAGAGGAGAAGTTAGTGGGAAGCATCAAGGAGAGCCCGCTAGCTACAGTAGCTAGGATCATCGTTAAAGTAGCCACCAAGGATAAGAAGGTAGTTCTAGCTAAGCCCATTACTATGGAGCCCACCGCTGAGATGGAAGAAGACCCTACACATGTGGAGGGGAATGATGCTAATGATGTAATTTTTAATATTAGTAATGTCTTTGATGTTAACAACATTGCCTATGAGGCTTTTCAATCAATGAATCCAAACTTTGCTTACTTTTGTGATGTTTTTCTAGATGGTAACATGCATTTTCGTGATCATTCGCATAATGTTTTTAGCATAACTGATAGTTTTTTGCATGAAATAAATATGGATACGGATGAGTGATAAAAAAATGGTGATGATTTCGACTGATCTGACTCTTAAGGAAGAATGTGAGATACCAAGTGTACTTAGAAAACACATGGCAACGTGTGCCTGGTCATGTGATGACATGCCCGGAGTCGATCGAGAAATAGCCGAGCATAGAAATCCTACCGCTCAATGAGTCAAGCTAGTGAAATAAAACCTACAAAGATCATAACCTGAATGCCCCAAGAAGGTTAAGATAGAGGTGGCCAAGTAGATAGAAGCCAAATTTTTAGAAGTGGTCGAGTACCCCCACCTAGCTAGCTAACATCGGCCCGGTTACGAAGAAGGATAGGAATGTTTGGGTATGTGTAGAGTTTAAGGATTTGAAGAAGGCCTTACCAGAGGATGACTTCCCTCTACCTCATATCGACATCTTGTAGACAAAGCTGCTTGAGCTGCTATGTACTCCTTCATGGATGGGTTCTTAGGGTACAATTAGATCATCATGGTCATAGAAGACAAGATCAAGATTGCCTTCATCATCGAGTGGGGGGTTTATTGCTACAAGGTCATGCCTTTCGGGTTGAAGAATGCTGGGGAAACCTATTAAAGAGCTGCCATAGTTTTGCTACATGAATTAATTCACAAAGAAGTCAAAGTGTATGTGGATCACATGCTGGTCAAATCCAACACTCGGGAGGAGCATCTGGTAGTTCTCGACAAGTTCCTTACCTAGATTGAGAAGTATAATCTTCGGTTGAACCTAAAGAAGTATGTGTGTGGGGTTACCTAAGGCAAGTTACTAGGGCACATTGTGAGTAAAAGGGGCATAGAGATGGATTCAGACAAGAGTAAAGCCATTAAGGAGATACCAGTACCCAATACAGAGAAAGAGGTGCGGTCATTCTTAGGGTCCTTACAGTATGTTAGTAGGTTCACCTTACTACCATCTATGAGTCAATCTTTAAACTACTATAGAAGCAACAACTAGTGGTTTGAATGATCATTATCATATTGCATTTGAGAAAATCAAGTAATACCTGATTAAACCACCTGTCTTGAAGCATCTCGTGCTAGGATATCCTCTTATTCTCTACTTGGATGTTGAAGAGTCATTTGTAGGGGCAATGCTAGTACAGGAACATGACAACAAAAGAGAGCAGGTGATATTCTTCTTGAGCAAGAAGGTACTAGAGTATGAGACCCGTTACATGGTTGTGGAGAAGATATGCCTTGCAATGGTAAGGTTGACTCAGAAGTTGCACCATTTTTTTGAGACTTATCAGGTGCAAGTAGTAGCCAAGGTTAATCCCATGAAATATTTATGTCAGTCTCCTACATTGGCAAGAAAACTCTTCGATGGTTGTTACTCCTCTCCGAGTTTGACATTGAGTACATCACGTAGAAAGTCATCAAAGGCTAAGCGGTTGCTGAGTTTAGCTAATCAAGGGTTGGAAAATTTAGATTCCCAAATGTGCAATTATCATTAGTGGAAGAAGTCAAGAAAGAATGGACTATGGCACCATGAATCGTAAAGGAGCAGGCTTGGGATTAGTCTTGATCACCCCTCAAAATAAAGTTATACCATTGTCCTAATGCCTGGAGTTCCAGTCATGAATAACTGGGAAGATTAAGAAGCTTGCTTATTCGATTTAGAGGCCCTTAGGAAGGTCAGAGCTAAGGAAGTTTTAGTTATCGAGGATTCTTCCCTAGTTATTTGCCAAGTGACCGGTGATTGGGAAATCAAGGAAGAATCACTTCACCCTTATTTGGAAGAAATTTGGGTGGCCTACGCCAAATTTGATAAATGCCTACTCTGCCATGTGCTAAGGGAAAATAATCAAATGGAAGATTGCTTAGCTACCATGGACTCTATGAGGGAAGGACCCAAAGCCAAACCCACATCAAGCCATTAGTCCTGCAGTCAGCCCGGGAACCCTATTATTGTATAGTAGTGGCGGTGGATGAAGACTTGGATTCAGGTTGTTGGTACCTAGATATCGTAAGATTTTTGCGAGATGGAGTTTATCTAGAGGGGGTAACAGATTCCGAGTGCACCTCTCTATGCTGCCTAGCTATCCAATTCCATCTGCTTGATAATGATTTATTCTGACACACTCTGGAGGGTTTGTTGCTCTAATGTTTGAATGAGATAGAAGCCCTACTAGTAATCAAACGTATGCATGCTAGTGGTTGTGGTCTACATATGAACGGTTTAGCTCTGGCAAAGTAGATCCAGTGACAAGGGCATTATTAAACCACTATGGTCACAGACTGTATAGCAGAGGTTAAGAAGTGCCATGAATGTTATATATATAGAGACCTCAGCCATATGCCTCCATTTGATCTCCACAACTTATCTACTCCTTGGTCATTCTCAGCATGGGGGATTAACATAATTGGAGAGATTTTCCCTTCCTCTATTAATGGACATAGATTCATCAGGGTGGCAGTCAATTACTTTTCTAAATGGGTGGAAGCTGAATTATACTCCAACATCACCGCCTAGAAAATGACCAAGTTCATAGAGAAGCACATCTTCACTTGTTATGGGATTCCTCACCATATTGTCTCTAATAATCGAGTTCAATTCCAAGGGGAAACGGAAGAGCTCATCGAAAAATACGGTGTTGAGAATCACCGCTCTTCATCATATATACCACAACCTAATGGGGCGGTTGAGGTGTCCAATAAATCAATAAAGAAAATCCTGAGTAAGATGGTAACTACTTATCGGGACTGGGCAGATTAGCTACCTTTTGCAGTATGAGGTTACAGAACAAGCATCAGGACTCCAACAAATCAAACTCCTTTCTCACTAGTATATGGAATGGAGGCAGTCTTACTAGTAGAAATAGAGGTGGGGTCTTTGAGGGTGGCCTTGGAAGCCAAGTTAGGAGAGTTAGAATGGGCAAGGTTTGAGCAACTTAACATGATATATGAACAACACCTGAAATCCCTAGATAACCTATAGATGTACCAGCAATGAATGAATAGAGCATATAATTGCAAAGTCGAGCACTAGAAGCATCCTTTAAAAGTAGGATATTTGCTATTAAAGTAGTTATGGGCTTCAAACTGTTGGTTAATTAAGATAGTAATTGAACATGCAACGTTGCAAGGAGGAATTTCAAAACTCAAAATTAACCTAAAGGATCTACTAAGCATGCTATGATTGATATAATCTAAGTTAAAACATTCCATAGATGCTGATAGGTTTATAAAACTTATAAAAGAAACCTAGCATATAAGTTTAGAACATTACCAGTCAATGCATGCTTCTCTTTCCTTTTGGATGTGGCGTTCCCTTAGAATAATTCGATAGAAATTCATTAGCACAAGCCTCCAAACTAGGATAGCCTCTATGATTCATCCACACGGATCATCATCGACCAAAACCTCGTTGAGGTAGAACCCATTAGTAGACAGCAGCTGCTAAACCACTCCAAGACCAACTCGAAAATATAAACTGAGAAGGCTCACTTTCAAAATAGAAAGAGCCTTCTAAAGAATTCTTCATTTTTTAGAGAAACTCGTGAAGGATCTCGCACAATGCACGAAGAAAGAGATGACAAACTCAAAGAGAAATGCTGAGCTAAAGTGTGGAATAATGAGAGAGGGGAGGCCTATTTATGGGGAGAGAGGTAGTATTTGAATCCTCCTCAAATACAAAGTAAGATGGGAATATTCCCATCCCACAAGTGGGATAGCCACGCGGGTCGCTTGGACCCACGGGTTAACCTGTGGCTACATCCACGAGGCAAGCACTAGCAAGATTGCCTTGTGCCGCAAGTATGGGCTTGTAAGCCTATGCTTGCGGGCTTTCCTGTGCATCGTGCAAGCACTACCATGGGCAGTGCTTGCAGGCTTGCAGCCCACTAGTGCGCCCAAGCTTACCCAACCCACTAGCAGCCCGCAATCTTTTTTAGCTTGCGGGGTAGCCGCGTAGACCCCTCTTTGAACATCCCATGTTTGTTTGGGGCCCACTCACAATGGGAAAAATTCCCTTGCTCCACTCCGTGCAATTTTCCCTATTTTCTCTTTTCTCCCTTTAATTATTAATTTTGTCTAACAATTAATAATTCTTCTAAAGAATTCAAAAAACATATATTCTCGGCATAGACCAAGTCTATAGGTTCTTTACTTAGTCTGGTAGAGACCCAAAGTGTGTGATCTCGTAGAATCCCGAAGTATAGAGCCACTAGAGGTTAACCTAAACTTGGCTTCCCATCCGGGAATCTTTAGGCTTAGTGTTCTAGACCGATATGGAACCCAATAGCTCTAGATGATCAAATGGGCTTTCTAGCAAAGGTGTACGATCCCTCGATACTCCGAAAGTTACATCCCTTTGACTTGATCCGGTTCTGCAGTAGTAACCAATCACTATGCCATAGATGGCCTATCGCAACCGGAATGACTGGTGTTGCATAGAAGTATTGTGATTTTTGAAGAAAAAAAGATTTTTCGAAATTTAAAAAGTGTTTTAAAAGTGTTGCAATAAATATGTTAGTAGATGAAATTCACTTTTATCGCAACACTTTGTGTCTTACCATTGCAAAAAACATGGTGAATAGTGGATACTTAACAAGTGGGAACTCTCCCCGCTTATTAATTGACGGAAAAAAATAAAAAGTAAAAATTAAAAAATTAAAAATTCACCAAAAATATATATATATCATGCATTTGCTCTTACCTTTCACGTTCTTCTTCTAAACAAAACTCCCTAATATTTACCCAGTTCTATCCCCAACTCCAAAATCCCACTCTCCTTTCTGGCTATCTTCTCTCTTGACGATGGCGTTCAAAACAACCATCAACCCTTCTTTGACTTTGGCCTTCTCCGACATTGAGCTTCTTCGTCGATGGGCTGACAACGTTGAATTTTCAATTTTATTAGTGTGAATTAAAGGAGGCTAGGGACAAATCTAGGGTTACAAGATTGGATTTAATTCTCCAACTATTTTTACTTTATTTCTCCTCATATTTTCGTAAAGGATCAGGTAACTCTACCTATTTCTTCTTTTATTTTCTGAACTTCTTGCCTCAATTTCGCAAGGGATTAGTTTGCTCTTATATGGTAATGAGATTCTGGATTAGGTTTCGTTATTTGATACTTGATTAATTTGTTTCTGCCTTTTGAATCAAACTTTACTGGTTTTACTCATTTTGAATTTCATTTTAGTATACAAGTCATGTTTGAGATTATGCTCGCAACCTGTTTGATGTTTGGTTTGTATGAGAAATTGGAGCACTAATAGGCATGAAAAAGATTAATTTATGAGATTTTGAAATAAATTTTAAATATATATCATATAAAGAAAGTATAATTTGTTGGGAAGGATATCTAGTGAGCCATATGTATAGAAATTTTAGACCCAATCTTTTTGGGGTTACTATTAGCTGCATGTGAAGCCCTTTTTCCACGCCTTTGTTTTCTGTGAACTCACACATCGTTAAAAGATAATAGATTTGGTCCTATTAGGCACGGTTATATGAGGAAACTAAAGAGTTCATGGTTGTTATCTATAAAAGAGATAGGTATTTTAGAAACACTAACTTGGTGTCTACACCTACGAAATAGTATTTTTTTTTATTATCAAATTGGCAATGCATAAAAAACCAAAGGAGATTCAGTTCCAAGATTATAGCATGTGGAGAAGACTGATTTAGAATTTCCTTAATCCTCATTTCCACCTTAGGCAATTTCTTAGCTCTTTTCTAGGTGTTATTCATGTCACAATGTTCTAGTTTGGAATTATGGGTAACTTATTTGAATTGCTTTCACAAGTAAGGGTCGCGACTGATTTGAATTTTGCTTTATAGAATGATTTATCTTGACATCCCTAACCATGTTTCTTATTTTCAGAATTGAATATAATTTTTATTCGTGATTTCAAAAGTAAAACTCATACACTTCAAATTAGTTTTGGCTAAACCAATTTAGCTAGAATGTTATGTGGACTATTAGTGGAAAAGCAGAAGCAAGCAGTGGTTTGCAATTGTTATCACCATTATGGTTGTCTACTGACTCTACTAGCCATATGGAAATAATGGCGTAAATTCCATATGATTATTATTAGTGGCATTGGCACACATTATCAATTTTATTACCTCTTCAATATTTTTATCTTGAAGATTTTGTAAGAAAGTTTTGTATCTTGTTTCTATAATATTTATAATACGACAATATGAAAGCAGATCAATTGTAACTTTATTTAGAAAGGAAGACTAGTTCTCTGTTATTTGACTTATTACTGAGTAGTAACTCCTAAATGAGCTACTGAAGAAACAAACTCCCTTTGGTATTTTACTTCCATTCTTACGTGAACCAATGCGTTCAGTTCTGCGTGAACTAAACCATCGTAAAGGTTTTGCCATATTTTATCATCTTACAAGATGACTATGTTTTCGTTTACAAATTATTGGGTTTATTACAAATTGTGGATAGTGATGACGATATCGTTGCAGGGTTAAAAGTTTTATTATTATATTGTCTTTATTTCCTCTTATATGGGGTACCGATATAAGCAAAGTTACTTGACTATATGTGTGTTTTCTTTATTTCACCTTTTTTCATGTTTTTCATGAATTTTGATACAAAATACTGCACATTAAAATCATCTGAATGCTTTATGAACCTTGATTGGCAATTACAGTTACTCGAGCCTGTTCTGTCAATGTATAAAAAATCTAAATGGGAATCGATTGGACAAGAATTATGCCTGAAGAGCCTGTGAATAGGCTCAAAGAAGTTATAAGTAAATGCTAGCAGCTCCTTTTACCCTTCATTTTTCACTATGCTAATCTATTTTTGTAGGTAAACTTCACGACTTTGGAATGATATAAATGGATTATATCAAGGGTTCGTTCATATGGAACAAATGTGATGCTGACATTATTCCATCTTTCATTGCCATCGTTGGCTAGTGATTATGGTGGATGGAAGCTCGAGAAAATCGTCGATTATTTCCTGGACTTTACAAGGTTAAATATTCTATTAGTTTCTGCATATTGAATTCGAAAAACATGTTATCGTCTTTTTAATTTTGAACTTTGCTTGGTTTTCTTTGGCAGGTTTGTTGTTGACAGTGTAGTAGAGATGGTTGATTACTAGGTTACATTTAACGAGCCTCATGTAATATGTATGGTCAGGTGGCCATCCTTATATGTTGGAGGTTACCACATCAGCATTATCGACATGCGTATTCAACCAAGCTATGCACTGGATGGCCATCGTACATGCCAAGGCATATGACTATATTAATGCACACAGGTTACTTTTATTCTTCTTTCTCTTCACTAAAATTATTTCTTGTTATCGTTATTCTGAAATTTTTTAACCCTGCGTTTAAGACTTCATCAAATCCTGTAGTTGGAGTAGCACACCACGTGTCATTTATGCGGCCTTATGGTATTTTCGATGTGGCTGCTGTTACATTTTGCAATGGTTTTAATTTACTAAAATCCAAAACAAATATCTAAATCTCTAAATCTGTAATGATAACCCAAAAATTTGTTATCATACTTTGTTCTAGGATATAATGTTTCAACTCAATTGTAGGCTTGGAATTGATAAAATACTTGTGGAATTGCTTGGCAGATAGTCACCGGTTAGTAACAAGCAATCACTTAAATATTTTCTTGCATTATCTTGTTGATAAGTGTATGATTTTTTTTGCTACCCCTAAAATATAACTCATCAGTTAAGATCTCTGATCAAAATTATGGCTTGTATTGGGTAATCAGCTAATCCATCAAGTCCTATTTATATTCTAATGTTGATGAATAGCAGAATCAAAAGATTTTTTAATATTTGTGAACCTTAACTTGCTTTCTCTTAAATGTTCTGCCATATAATTTTACTCTGAAAGGATATTGTGAGTTCAAACTAAGAAACTGTTAATGCTCACTAATCGCTATTGCTTTGTACGGATGATTACCTGAAATATGATTTCCGTTATCTAGTGGTGTGCCATTTTAAATTCTGGGACCCATCCCTTTGATCAATAAAAAGTAAGCATATGCTTATTGGAATTTTGATGATTAGATTATTGACGTAATGTGGTATTTTCCAGATTCCAGTGACTTATGCTGGTGGTGTGACAATAATGGATGATTTAAAGAGAATAAAGACTTCTAGGAAAGGACACATGGATGTGATAGTGGGTCGTGCTCTTGATATTTGTTGTGGCAACTTACCCTACAAGCATGTTGTTGATTGGCACACTCGGCAAGATGCCTTCTCAGTTTAGTTTTCCCTCAAAAGGTTTTGCTCTATTCTTGCCTATTTGCTTATTAATGTCAGGGTGTACTTTTTGAGTTGTTTTGAACTTGTCGCTTCATGCCTTTTGTTGGAACTTTGTGCTTAATGGAATCATTAATCATCTAATTCTTCTAAATAGAATTTGTGTTGGTGAAAAACGTACTTTAAATTTTATACTATGAGAGCTTATGAAAAATTTAATTACTAGAATACTTATTATTGAATTGAAATCTTTAAGAACTTGAGCAGAGAGAAGATAATGAGAGGGCAGAGAAAGTGAAAATAATAGACCCCACATTTCATTTTCTCCCACTTTCCTTTTCCTCCATTTTCCAAAGAGGGAAAAAGTACTTCTTAGCCATAGTAATGGAACTTTAAAAGAAAATGCAACAAATGATTGGCAACGTGGTGTGGCAAGTCCATAACTGTAATTTGATGTTTTCTATCTTGTAACAGAACTCGTAAAAGACATTATCCAAAATCATATAGATCATATTTTTTCATGCTAAACTTAGCTCCTTCTTATTAAAAGGAACTCAGAAACTGATCTTTTGATAGCCTTGTTCTGAATTGGTTTTGCTAAAGGAAACATTTGTTACTATAAAAAAACTTCTAAGCCTGTTCTAAGATATAAATTTAGCTTAAGTCATTTTATTACCTTGCATGCCCTTGGAGATTTTTTGAAGTGTGAACCATCTTCACCATTCCAGTTAGTCAACCACTTGGGTTAATAGTGGGATATATTGCAGAAAGTGGAGTTTAAAATGAAAACATATAGACAACTTTCTTCTTACTTCTCCTAGATTTTCGTATTAGACACGATCATTATTTGTATTGAGGTAACATTTTATCTTTATTCATATGGTTGTTAGTTGTTACATTTTAATCTATTGTAGGGTGGGGTAGGTGGGAGATTGCAAGAGCTCTGTTGGACCACTTGCAAGTATAAGTTTAAAATTGGGGCACTGTTATTTGGTTGATCTTATTATGAAACTATTTGTTGTGCCATTTGTTTATTTTAGAATTTCTAAATCTTTATTCAAGGATATGAAGGTGTAGATAATTGTTTCACAACTTGATTATTTTCTTTAAATTTCTCACTAAGCGATAACATTCTTCTTTTGTTCTTCTATAATGTAGGTTGTGAATCTGCTTATGAAGAGATGAGGGCATCGCTTCACATGCATGTCGAGTGGTTTAAACTTCAAATGTGTAAAGATCGGATTGAGAATCTTTTGGAAACACTATACACTTTTAGTAGCGTTATTTTTAGTTTGTATTGTATTAGTTCTCGTTTGAATTTGTATATACAATTGGATATTAAGCATTATGAATTATATAAAAAAATGAATTTCAACTTTTTTGAATTATGGTATCAATTAAGTATTTTACAAATGTGTTGCAATAAGCACAAAAAGTGTTTCAAATGCGAGATAAGTATTTTTCAAAAAGTGTTGCGAAAATTGGACATGGTGTTGCAAATATGCTAAAAGTGATATAAGAAAAGTGTTGCGAATAAGCAACAAAAGTGTTACAAAAAAAACTAACGGACATTAACGTTGACGACGACGATTATTTTTTGCAACACAATGGAAGTCTTTGCAGGTACTAAAAAAGTGTTGCGAAAAGTCACTTGTCGTAACACATTTCTTAGTCTTGCAAGAAATAAAAAATGTGTTGCGAAAATCACTTTTCGCAGGAGATGTATCACCAACAACTTTTTTCATGGAAAAGTGTGATAAGTGCTTTCGCAACACTTTTGGCACTTTAAGCAACATTTTATCATTGTTGCGATAGACCATCTATAGCGTAGTGACTATACCATAACTCATATGGAATTTGATCAACTGATTTAGAGGGCACTCTGTTTAGAATATAAACTGCGCTCTCAAGTGCATAACCCCAAAAGGATTTGCTGAGTTCTGCTTGGCTCATCATGGACCGAACCATATCAAGTAGGGTTCGATTTCTCGTCTCTGACACTTCATTGTGTTGGGGGTGTGTAAGGAGGTGTCCACTGGGACAAAATACCATATTCCTTAGATAATCTTGAAACTCCTGGCTTAAGTACTCACCACCTCGATCAAATCGCAGGGTCTTGATACTTTTTCCAAGTTGTTTCTCTACTTCAGTTTTGAATTCTTTGAATCTATCAAAACTTTCAGACTTATGCCTCATAAGGTAAAAATAACCATATCGCGAGTAATCATCGATAAAGGTTATGAAGCAGACGAAACCCTCATGTATCTTAACACTCATTGGACCACATACATCGGAATGTGTTATTTACAAAGTACTAGTTGCACGCTAACCCTTTCTTTTAAAAGTTCTCTTAGTCATCTTCCCTTTTAAACAAGGTTCGCATGCACCATAGGATTCCCATTCCATTGGGCCTAAGTCTCCATATTTGTGTAACTTAGTTAAGCGAGTCTCATTTATGTGGCCTAGAAGACAATGTCATAAGTATGAGGACTTCTCATTATCTAAATCTTGATTTCTTAACAATGTTCATATTTAGAATTTCAGTTTTAGTATCTAGAACGTATATGCCATCCACAAATATTTCACAAGCATAAAGAATATTATCACGCTGAATTTGACATTTATTATTAGAAAATAAAATTTCAAATCCTTCTGTTGCTAAATGTGCAACAGAAATAATATTCTTAGTGATAACAGGAATATTATAGCAATTGTTCAAAATTAAAACAAGGCCACTAGGCAAACGAAGGCTATATGTCCCTATAGCTGTTGCAGCAACCCGTGCTCCATTCCCAACTCTCAGGTCCATTTCCCTCTTTGTAAGCCTCAACTGTTCCACAATCCCTGCATAGAAGTACATATATGAGTACCATAACTAGTGTCTAATACCCAAGTAGACTCATAGGGAACTGTAGTAGAGAAACTCTTTATTATGAGTCTTCTCTTGACCTTAAAAGCTCTAGACTTTCTTATATTTCGATCCTCAGCAACAATTTGATTCTCAAGTTTATTTCTAAACTGTATATCATATTGTTCTAACAAGTCTACCATCTCGGAAAAATTACAACGATCACCGATACCATAAAAATCTGTTTAGAAATTATCATACCTTAGACGTAGTCCTTTCAATACAATTTGTTTCAAGGTTTCTTGATCATAAGTAACTCCCAATTTTCTTAACTATTCAGATCTATCATAAACAGCATGGCAAACTCAACTGCTGAGGTGTCAGCCCCTAGACTTGTAGATAGCATGAATGTTTCATGTTTATCTATCATTACAAGCTGCACAATCATAGACACCAAGTCCATACTTTTGCAAAGATCCCTGTACCTTGGAAGAATAGTGTTGACCATGAAATTCTTTTCGAAATCACAGTGCCTTTTGTGCTTCACGTACTTATCGATTTGATAAACCGGGGGGTTCAGGATATGGATTATCCAAAACATAATCCAAATCAAGGCTCTTTAGGAACCTTGCCACACACTCAAACCACTCATGAAAGTTGTTTCCTTTGAAAAAAAAGTTGTCAATCGGATGCATTTTCAAAATTAGTGTTCTTTATTCAACCTTAATATAAGATAAAACTTGTTTAGATATTAGTATACGTACATGCATTTAATATAAGGTCTTTAATTAAATACATAGTTCTTATTATTTTTCTCGACATTTAAATAGCCCTTTCTATTCAAATTCTGGAAATTTGGTCAAACCAATTTTTCTTAGTAGGTAGCATCCATAGCCATTTAACATGACCCCCACTATCGTAGGTCAAGCCATAAAAAGATAACCAAGTTTGGAACCCGTCCATTTGCATCTCTTGCAATTGCTAAACCATTCGAGTTCTCTTTCTCAAGATGTGCTTACCCAATTGTACGACTCCTCAAATGTGTCTCCAACTCGGCATTAGCTCTAATAATATGGACAACTAACCCTCCTTGATTAAGGAATTAACCCCATCTAGTCTCATGACCAAACACATGTTAAGGGAAGGCATGTCATACATGTGTTTACATCCGTTAATAAGGTTCGTATCACGACTTATGGCGGGAAGACATTTTACAGCCTTAATATTGTTATAGAGATTTCATTGGTGCCATTGGTCGTCTAGGTCTTATACAATGGATATGATTGTGAAATAATAATTCTGGGCTATTTGGAACTATTAACTCTAAGGGAACATGCTCTGACTGGTATATCACAATCATTCCATTATGCCAAAGACTCCACATAGCATGCAAAACAAACAAGGTCCATGTTTTAAGTTCTTGCATCTATGTCTATATGTTTTAATTTATAAATTTAAACCATGTTTGTAAAACCATATGCTGAATTTAATTCACATACTAGAAATCGATTAAGTCATAAAAATCCCTCGGGGTATTCGTGAATCTAATACCGATGGTGACTTCCAGGTAGGAGAGGCCCCCTTAAAGTGAATGAGCAACCTTGTCCATTCATTACCAAAATCACCACGGGCACTTTGATTCATAATACCACAGATAATTATGATTTAAAGATTTCGTTCTTTAATTAAGTGAAGTACGGGACGACCCTCAATAAAAGCATTTACCCATGTGGTAAAACATTGCTAATTTATATGATAATCACCTAGACAAAAACATTAATCTAGTTATCACATCATTTTCTATAATAGGAATTGAACCCCAAATCATGCATAATATACTTTAATCAATTCATAGAAAATCACATTTTAATATATTATAATCAATCATGCATAGCATAAGGCAGGCTTGGATACCACTGTTGGTTAATCAAGATAGTAATTGAACATGCAATCGTTGCAAGGCGAAATTTCAAAATGTAAAATTAACCTAAGGATCTCCTAAGCATGCCATGATTGATATAATATAAATTAAAATGTTCCATAGATGCTTTTACTAGTTTATAAAACATATAAAAGAAACCTATCATCTATTAAAGCATTACGAGTTGATGCGTACTTGATCTCTCTTTTGGTAGTGGTGTTCCCTTTGAGTAATTTTGACAGCACAAGCTTCTAAACTAGGACAGCCTCTATGATTGATCCACACGGATCTTCACCGACCAAAACCTCGAAGAGGTAGAACCTGTCAATTGATAACAGCTGCTAGACTACTCGAAAAATCAACCCGAAAATAATCCCCGAAGGCTCACTTGAACTTAGAGCCTTCAATAAGAATTCTTCAATTTGTTTGGAGAAACTCGTGAAGGATCTCGCACAACAAAAGGTAGAAGAGAGTAGAAATCAGAGAGAAAATTAGCTTTTAAGCTGTTCTAGTAGTGTGAATAATGAGAGGCTTGAAGCCAATAGATAGGGGGAGTGTTAGACTCCCCCTATAACTCTGCATGGGATGGGATAAACCCATCCCATGCTTATCAGGTCAGTCGCGCAGGTAGGGTAACCTGCGGGCTGATCCGCGAGTTTCATGGGCTTCCCTCATTAGCCGCAAGTATGGGCTTGCGGCTTACCTCAAACCCATGCTTGCGACTCGCACGCCTTGCAGGTTTGCGGCTGCAAGCTCGCTCAAGCGCTACCTTGTGTAGCACTTGCGCGCTTGCAAC
Organism: Euphorbia schlechtendalii; assembly: GCA_949673415.1. Lineage (NCBI taxonomy): Eukaryota > Viridiplantae > Streptophyta > Magnoliopsida > Malpighiales > Euphorbiaceae > Euphorbia > Euphorbia schlechtendalii. Next base: position 4,368 of record CATIWQ010060207.1, on the reverse strand, counting down.
CCGTTAGCTTTTCAGCTCACGGGGCAACCGAGAGGGCCCCACCTTGAACAACCCATGTTCTTTTCCGAGCCCACTCGCAACTGAAAAATTCCCTTGCTCGCTTTGACTATTTTTTCGTATCTTTTTCATTATTCCTTTTAATTATTAATTCTGTCCAACCAATTAATAATTCTTCTCACTGATTTCACAACCTATATTTTCGATACAATACCAGTCCATAGGTTCTTTACATGGTCTGATAAAGACCCAAAGTGTGTGACCTCATAGGATCCCAAAGTATAGAGCAGCTAGAGGTTAACCTAAACTTGGTTTCCTGTCCGAGAACCTTTAGGCTCAGTGTTCAATATCGATATGGAACCCGATAGCTCTAGACGATCAAATGGGCTTTCTAGAAACGATGTATGATCCCCCGATACTTGGAACATCACGTGTCTTTGACTTGATTCGATTCCACAATAGTAACCAATACAATACACTCCTTCCATCAGGTTAAGTACATCCAGTTTATTGAGCTCAGAATAAGTGTTAGCTCATGTAATAGCCGTAGCTATCCTGGAATTAGACTTATTCAGGAAGAACACCACTCAGCCATTATGTATCTGATTGACTAGAAACCCAATCTATCAATCTTATACTCAGATTAGAGGTTTATGAGTGTATCACTTCAACAAGAGACCCTAAGGTACATCTCCCATTATATTGCTATATCAGGAGCGATGGATCCCATCTTGACTACACAACTTACCAACATGTGATCATCACGATACCCATAATCACCTATGTCATCTTGATTGCCAGGGTATAAATAAGTATGACCCAAAGTATAGCAACTCCTACATAAGGTAACTCTTATCTCAGGTCTGAGGATATTTGTATTGCTACTGCAATAAGACATGACACCAACACATGGATATAGTAATTTCTGAGTATCTGCCTTATAGCGGTCTCTAATGTATTACCTGAATACATTCATGTGTTAACTCAAGGTACCACTCTCAGCTCGTGAGATCATCTGCTTGGATCTAATTCAAGGAGTAAGCCTACACATGCTAGTCTGTTCGTTCCATTGATGTCCAGTCTCAATGAAACTATGACTAGGGATATTTAGACTATTCATAGTAACACGTATGTGCAGTTCTCACACCACATAACTCCCACTATGTCCACGCACTTTTACGCTATGAAATGATCACGGACTTTGTCTAATCAATGCGCATTTACATATTAAACATATATGATACCGACGAGATACAATAATAAACAGAAAGCACTGATAAGCAACAAAGATGCCTTAATTATTATTAATAATAATTCGAAACTGTTTGTACATTATAACTAATAAAGATATATTGCTCTAATTACCTCTAGGGCATACATAATGTCTAACAGTCATCATTACCAAGTTGGGCTTCATGTTTAAGATATTTGAAAGGTAAACAACAGTTTCGTTTGTACTATCATGTAGCCAACAATTTACAATTTCAAGCATGATGTGATTGGAATTGGGGGGCCTGGCCAATCACCAGAACATCAATGTCAAGAAAATGTATTCTATTTGCTTCCATACTTATCTCCTGGAAGATAAAGAAATAGCAGATGGTCAGCAGATCTTCAGCTAAGGCTAAATATAGAATTATGTCAGGGGCTTATTATGAGATAAAATGGATTATGTACTTCTTTGTTGATATTAAAATATAGGTTTATTTACCAATTAGCTTGAGATGTGACAATCAGGAAGCAATTACTATTGGAAAGAATCCAATCTCACATGGCAGGATCAGGCATATTGAAAGTGATTGTCATCTAGAGAGAGATCTTATAAATGAAGGGATCATTACCGCTCCTTACATTCATACCAGCAATTAACTGGCAGACTTGTTTACTGAAGCTAGAAGTTTCAAACACATGTTACCTTACTTAGGTAAGATGAGACTTAAACAGATATCAAAAGTTAAATATGCTTTAGAATGAGGAGGGGATGTTGAATACTCTGCTACTCGCAGATAAGGCATTCCAATTTAGTGCCATTTGTCATGTCTAGTTTAATTCTCTATACTTGGTTGTACTCTAGTTTCACCTTGTAACAGAATTATGTTAGACTAAGCTATCTAGGATCCAGCTAAGCTTCATAGAGTCAAGCTAGTAACTGCTACTTTCTCACTTGTAACTAGTTGCAATTTAAAGCTAACTCCCCTTACTATGTACTATAATGATTCAATCAATAATACATCAGTTTCTTCCATAGTTTTCACAGTTCAAAGAAGGGACAATACATTCATCTAGAATGATCCAACTCGTGGTTTTGAGAATGAAACAACTACTCCCACTTTGCTCATCCTACCTACATCGCCACAAGATATCGCTCAACAAGCCCACATTGTAATGCAACCTATAATTCAACCTTCGGCGTCGGTTGTAAGGGCAAAAACGTTGGGCATTTTGGTAAGTGAGGTCACACCATCATGTAATGTTGATGGCCGAGAATAGATTGATGGTGTTTTGGTATTGCATTCTTTGCATGATCAAACGACATAGCCAAATTTCATTGGGGCTGCAACAGGTTCTGTTGCGATTGATTTCTCAAACACGGGCTGACATTGAAGCTTCAATTTCAGATTATTCTTCACTCAGGAGAGGTGTTTCGAGTTCTTGGACTGATTTGGCGGAAAAAGAAAAATCTAAAAGCAAGGTTATTGTTGTTCCACCAACTTTTATTTAAAGAGAATCATTGCATTCCTCATATGAATGTTCTTGGCACATTATTTGTTCTTTCCAAAAAGAAAAACTTTTCTGTCACTACTGGCTAACTGTACTTGACACTCGGTTAGGGAATCCCATAATTCTCGCCTAACTAAAGTTTAGTTAGGGGTAACTTCGCATGGTTATAATTGAAGGCTATGCTTATACTGTGAGAATTTTCATAATTCTTGGGTTTTCTCTTTCTCTTGTATGTGTTTTCTTCTTATTTAATAAACTTTAACCTGGATCAGCTTCATAATTAAAAAATTTTAAATTAAGTTCTTTATTTACATTTGATATAATCTATGGGTCATGTTTATGCAACTAGACATAACATCATGTATATGTATGCAGTGATATCATCATTTACTCTTATATATTTAAAAATTAAATGCTTGATACATATAGTCATTTAAACAATTTGAGAAACTATATAATTTTTAAGGTATTTTTTGGTTGGCGATTAATTATAGCAACTATGAGAGTAATACAATATCTTGTTATATATGTTAAGTACTTGTTATGTATGTTGAGTACTTTATTATTATCTAATGTAATTTTTAAATAACTAAAATAAAATTATATCTTGAAATTCAAATACTTTATTTTTAATAAAATGAATTTTGATATAATTTTTTATATTCCTATTTCATAGATCATATGAAAAATTTCAACTAAAAAAACTCTAAACAAGGGCTTTTAAAGAAATTTCATGCCAGTATATTCGTACTTTTAATTATATGCTTTGAATTAAGTATCCATAGTTATTAATTTAGGCGTTAATTCAAGTTATATTCATTAACTAGTTTTTTTTTAAAACCCCTCGGAGGAACAATGTGTCCCTCCAAAGGAAAAAAGGTTGGAATAGGTGAAAATTTCAGGGTATATGTCCCAACTAGGTTGATGCATACGCTTGCCTACAAAACATCTATCCTTCTTTTATTAATGAAAACGATCCTCAGAACGAGTACCACATCAATTACAAGATCTCAAAATTTCCAAGTTTACAAATAAATCCGATTCGAATACGCTAATAGCTCGCCTATTACAATTGAAATAAAACCAACATAAGTGTAAACCAAGATTAATATGATCGACCAAGGGCTGAGTTCCTTCAAAATATATTTGTTTCTTGATGTCCAAATGGACCAAACCATGACAAACCATAATGGTCTCCCGAATTCTCTAGCACGACCTGATTTAAAGAGGGATTGTCATTGCAACAAGAACATGTAGTTGTTGTTTGGGAGTGACGGACAGAATCCCAACCGCCTAAGGGCAGACTGCCATGCTTTGCGGCTACTGTTGCATATTAAAATGGCGCGGTCAACCGTCTCCTGGTGAGGGCAGAAGGGACAGCTATCATCAAGTACCGAGCTGCTGCCTCTACGAATTCAGATCATTTCGTTGGCAATCCTTTGTATAGTACATCGTGCACACATATTTATGCATGGTTGTATACTGATAAACCTACTATATATATATATATTCCCAATACACCCAATGCCAAATAGCTGCTAAGAAACACAAGCCAGAAAACACAATATGTGCCCCAGCCACACCTTCATAACTCCAAATACCCGGATTGCTTATAGTTCCTCCTGGGATATTCCAACCACCCCACGAATT